>RCUC01135746.1:0-64471 GCA_003697995.1 Taxidea taxus jeffersonii
ATCTATACTCAGAGAACTATAAAGTACTCATGAAAGAAATTGAGGAAGACACAAAGACATGGAAAAATGTTCCATGCTCATGGATTGGAAGAATTAATATCGTGAAAATGTCTATGCTACCTAAAGCTATCTACACATTTAATGCAATGCCTATCAAAATTCCATCCAATTTTTTCAAAGAAATGGAACAAATAATCCTAAAATTTGAATGGAACCAGAAAAGACCTCGAATAGCCAAAGGAATATTGAAAAAGAAAACCAAAGTTGGTGGCATCACAATTCCAGACTTCAAGCTCTACTACAAAGCTGTCATCATTAAGACAGTATGGTACTGGCACAAAAACAGACACATAGATCAATGGAACAGAATAGAGAGCCCAGAAATAGACCCTCAACTCTATGGTCAACTGATCTTCGACAAAGCAGGAAAGAACATCCAATGGAAAAAGGATAGCCTCTTCAACAAATGGTGTTGGGAAAATTGGACAGCCACATGCAGAAAAATGAAATTGGACCATTTCCTTACACCACACACGAAAATAGACTCAAAATGGATGAAGGACCTCAACGTGAGAAAGGAATCCATCAAAATCCTTGAGGAGAACACAGGCAGCAACCTCTTCGACCTCAGCTGCAGCAACTTCTTCCTAGGAACAACGCCAAAGGCAAGGGAAGCAAGGGAAAAAATGAACTATTGGGACTTCATCAAGATCAAAAGCTTTTGCACAGCAAAGGAAACAGTCAACAAAACCAAAAGACAACTGACAGAATGGGAGAAGATATTTGCAAACGACATATCAGATAAAGGGCTAGTATCCAAAATCTACAAAGAGCTTAGCAAACTCAACACCCAAAGAACAAATAATCCAATCAAGAAATGGGCAGAGGACATGAACAGACATTTCTGCAAAGAAGACATCCAGATGGCCAACAGACACATGAAAAAGTGCTCCACATCACTGGGCATCAGGGAAATACAAATCAAAACCACAATGAGATACCACCTCACACCAGTCAGAATGGCTAAAATGAACAAGTCAGGAAATGACAGATGCTGGCGAGGATGCGGAGAAAGGGGAGCCCTCCTACACTGTTGGTGGGAATGCAAGCTGGTGCAACCACTCTGGAAAACAGCATGGAGGTTCCTCAAAAAATTGAAAATAGAGCTACCTTATGACCCAGCAATTGCACTACTGGGTATCTATCCTAAAGATACAAACGTAGTGATCCAAAGGGGCACGTGTACCCGAATGTTTATAGCAGCAATGTCCACAATAGCCAAGTTATGGAAAGAACCTAGATGTCCATCAACAGATGAATGGATAAAGAAGAGGTGGTATATATATACGATGGAATACTATGCAGCCATCAAAAGAAATGAAATCTTACCATTGCGACGACATGGATGGAACTAGAGCGTATTATGCTTAGCGAAATAAGTCAACTGGAGAAAGACAACTACCACATGATCTCCCTGATATGAGGAAGTGGAGATGCAACGGGGGTGGGAGTTAAGGTGGTAGGAAAAGTAAAAATGAAAGAAGATGGGATCGGGAGGGAGACAAACCAAAAGAGACTCTTAATGTCATAAAACAAACTGAGGGGGGTTGGGGGAAGAGGGGTTGGGTGAGGGTGGTGGGGTTACATCATATATTTAAATAAAGCTTAAATAAAGTAAAAAAAAAAAATAATAATCTGTATAACAAACATGATGTTATATTTGTTGGAATTTTGTTTTAAATTAAAGCAGTTTTACTGTTGTGTATATTCTGTGATATAAAGACATATTACCCACCTATAAGTTGTTTACCAAAGTTTGCTTATCAAATGTACGGAACATTTAAGTTGTGCCTTCTCTCCACAGGTTATGGGTCATATGTTTATCACAGTAGATACTTGCTCATTAGATAAGAGTTTATAAAAAAAAAAAAAAAAGAATTCATGAGCACTAAACCAGCCTTCCAAGAGATGTTAAGGGTGACTCTGTGAGCAGAAAGCAAAAACTATAAGAGTAAAACAAGTAGCACAAAAGCCCACCTCCCAAAAATAAGCATATCTGTAAAATTCAGCCAAGAGAATCACAAAATAAAAGGGTGTAAAAGTTAATACCAAATTTCCTAAAAGTGAAGGGAGAAGGAGGAAAGAATGAGCTCAAAATTAAGCAATCAACAGCTTTATATGGTTTGCTATATGTAGAAGTTATTTATGAACCTGATGGTAATAACAAATAAAAAAAAACAGTAAAAAGTGTCAAAAAATAACTACATAATCTAAGTATATCACTAAAGAAAACCAGGAAACCATGGAAAAGAGAGAAGAAAGAATCAGAGAAAAACTATAAAGACCACCACAAATAAGCAACAAAATGGCAATAAATACATATCTGTCAATAATTACTTTGAATGTAAGTGGACTATATGCTCCAATAAAAAGGATGATACAATGGATAAAAAAAAAAAGAAGAGCCATCTGTATGCTCCCCACAAGAGATTAATTTCAGACCTAAAGACACCTGTAGATTGAAAGTGAGGTCATGGAGTATTATTTATCATGCAAATGGATGTCAAAAGAAAGCAGAAATAAGTCAAGCAGAGAAAGACAATTATCATATGGTTTCAGTCATATGTTGGACATAAGGAATAGTGCAGAGGACAACAGGCAAAGGGAGGGAAAACTGAATGGAAAGAAATCAGAGAGGGAGACAAACCAGGAGAGACTGTGGACTCTGGGAAACAAACTGAGGGTTACAGAAGGGAGGGAGTTTGGGGGAATGGGGTAATCAGGTGATGGATATTAAGGAGGACACATGTTGTGATGAGCACTGGGTGTTACAAGGAAATAATGAATTATTGAACATTACATCAAAAATTAATGATGGCTAACATATGTTAGCTAATATGTTGGCTAACAGAACATAACAATAAAAATGAAAATATTTAAAAAGAAAAAAATTTATCAAACAAAATGTTAAAACAAATTCTGTAAAAGGGACACTACAAGATAATAATTGGGACAATCCAATAAAAAAGTAACAATTATGAATATATATGCACCCAAAATATGAGCATCCAAATACATAAAACATTTAATGCCAAACATAAAGGAGCTAATCAATACTAATACAATAACAGTAGAGGACTTTAACACCCCACTTACATCAATGAACAGATCATCCAAATGAAAAATAAGGAAACAATGGTTTTGAATTACACCGTGGAATAGATAGATTTTACAGATATAGTCAGAACATCCTAAAACAGCAGACTATATAATTTTTCAAGTGCACATAGAACACTCTCCATAACAGATCACATACTAGGCCACAAAACAAACTTCAACAGACTCAAAAAGATCAAAATTATATCATGCATCTTTTTAAATCATAGTGCTTGAAATTAAAAATCAATCATGAAAAAAAAAAAAATCTAGAAAGACCAGAAACACATGGAGGTTAAATAAGGTGATACCAAATAATTAATGGACCAAGCTAGAAATCAAAGAAGAAATCAAAGTACATGAAAATAAATGAAAATAAAACACAAGAGCCCAAAACATTTTGGTGTAGTAAAACCTCTTTTAGAGGGAAGTTTATAGCAATACAGGCCTACCTCAAGAAGTAAGAAAAATCTCAAATAAGCGACCTAACCTTGCACCCAAAGAAGCTACAGAAAGAACAACAAACTAAACCTAAAACTAGAAGAAGGAAGAAAATAATAAAGATTGGAATAGAAATAAGTATAAAAACTAAAAACACAATGGAACTAATAATGAAACCAGGAACTGGTTCTTTGAAAAGATGAACAAAATTGTGATACCCCCAGCAAAACATATAAAAAATAAAATAAACTACTCAGGGGCTCCTGGGTGGCTCAGAGGCCCAAACAGCCTCTGCCTTTGTCTCGGGTCTTGATCTCGGGGTCTGGGATTGAGGCCCACATCGGGCTCTCTGCTCAGCAGGGAGCCTGCTTCTCCCTCTCTCTGCCTGCCTCTCTGCCTACTTGTGATCTCCGTCTGTCAAATAAATAAAATAAAATATTAAAAAAAATAAAATAAACTACTCAAAGAAACAAAATCACAGATGAAAGAGGAGAAATAATAGCCAACACCACAGAAATACAAACAAATGAGTATATTATGAAAAACGATATGCTATAAATTAGACAATCTAGAAGGAGATAAATTCCTAGAAACATATAACCTACCAAAACTGAAGCAGGAAGAATTAGAAAATTAGAACAGACCAATTATCTGCAAGGATATTGAATCAGTAATCAAAAAACTCCCCCTGAAAAGCCAATGACCAGTTTGCTTCACAGGTGAATTTTAAAAGACATTTTAAAAAGAGTTAACTGATGGAGAGGAGAAGTTAGCTGGGGAAAATTGGAGGGGAGACAAACCATGAGACACTGTGGACTTTGAGAAAAAAACTGAGGGCTTTGGAGGGGATAGGGATGGGAGGTTGGGTGAGCCTGGTGGTGGGTATTATGGAGGGCACATGCAATAGCATGGAGCACTGGGTGTGGTGCATAAACAATGAATTCTGGAACACTGAAATGAAATTAAAAGAAATAATAAAGAGTTCATACTTATTCTACTCAAACTATTCCAAAAATATAGAAAAAAGAAAATTTCTAAATTAATTTTATGAAGTGAGTATCACTGTGATATCAAAAACAGATAAAAACCACAAGAAAAGGAGAACTATGTATCTCTGATAATATAGAAACATAAATACTTGAAAATACTAGAAAACAGAATCCAAAAATACATTAAAGAAACCATTCACTATTATCAAGTGGGATTTATTCCTTGGATGCAAGTGTGGTTCAATATTTTCAAATCAATCAATGTGATACATCACATCAATAAGAGAAAGGATAAAAACAATATAATCATCTCAATAGATGCAGAAAAAGAATTTGAGAAAATACAACATCTATTCATGATAAAAGCCCCCAACTAAGATTGTTTAGAGGAAATATACCTTAACATAATAAATGCAATATATGAAAAATACTCAGTGAACATCATACTCAATGGGGAAAAACTGAGAGCTTTCCCCCTAAGGTCAGGAACAAGATAAGGTTGTCTAGCCTCACAACTTTTATTCAACATAGTGCTGAAAGTCCTGGCCACAACAATTAGGCAACAAAAAGAAATAAAAGGCATCCAAATTGGCAAGGAGAAGTAATTGTTCACTATTTACAGATGACATGATACTCTATATGGGAAACCATAAAAAGTCCACCAAAAACTACTAGAACTGATGGACAAATCTAGTAAAGTCTCAGGATACAAAATCAACGTACAGAAACGTGTTGCCTTTCAATGTATTAAAAATGAAGGAGCAGAAAGAGAAGCCCCCCCAAATACCCTTTACAATTGCACCAAAATAATAAGGTACCTAGGAATAAACCTAACCAAAAAGGTAAAGATCTGTATGCTGAAAACTATACAATATTGGTGAAAAATTTGGAGAGGACAGAAACAAGTGGAAAGATATTTCATGTTCATGGGTTGGAAAAACAGATATTGTTAAAATGTCCACATCACCCAAAGCAATCTAGGCATTTGAAGCCAAAAGCATATTTCACAAACCAGAACAACAACAACAAAAAATCCTAAATTTTTTATGAAACCACAAAGACCCTGAATAGTCAAAGCAATTTTGAAAAAAGCAAAGCTAGAAGCATCACAAAGACTTCAGACTTTGTATTACAAAACTCTAAAAGAAGGAGAGACAAGATGGTGAGGAAGTAGGAGGGGGCACCATTTCAACCTGTACCCTAAACTGAGCTGATTACCTACCAAAGAACTCTGATCATCCATGAAATCAGCCTGAGGTTATAGTATACACTTCTGGATCTCTACAGGCACAGAAGACGCCAGTGGGCAGGTAAAGTGGAGTGGGAACATCAGACTAATATCAGAAGATAAATGGAGAGGGGAGGGAGCCACCAGAAGTGACCCATTGGAGAGTGATACCCCAATGCGAGAATGCCCTGGGATTGGGGACCAGCATTAACTTGGAGTCTGGTTGGGGGCACTCAAAGAGAGTAAAGGATCCTGGGGGAGATTGTGGGAATCCGGGTGGTTGGGACGGGGCTTGAGTTCCCGGACCCAAGGCAGCCACCCCTAGCACTGAGCCAGAGAGAGTGCAGTGAAGAAACCAGGTCTTGGTCCCTGGGCCACCAGCACACCTGAGAGCATCTGGGAGGCAGCTCCTCTGAAGGGCAGGGAGCCTCACCAGCTGGCAGAAATGCAGCCTTTTGCATTCTCCATGCACAGTGCTACCAGAGTCTGAGTTGCGCCCCTCACCCCTCCCTGAGAGAGGCGCTCACTCGTGCTCTCTCAAACCAGAGAGTCTGAGCACTCCCAGCCCAGGCCAGTGGGAAATCTCAGTGTGCTATCACTGAATGGAACCTCTCTGGCAGTCTGGAGCTGCCCAGATAGCTGCAGCTATCCTGG
Organism: Taxidea taxus jeffersonii; assembly: GCA_003697995.1. Taxonomy (NCBI): domain Eukaryota; kingdom Metazoa; phylum Chordata; class Mammalia; order Carnivora; family Mustelidae; genus Taxidea; species Taxidea taxus. The sequence goes on from RCUC01135746.1 coordinate 6,469, forward strand.
TTTTGGGTACAAACAGGAGTTCTTGTGTCCCCAGAGACCAAGACTGGGAATGTGCTCTGCCAGCAGCCAAGGGGGAATTTATGTGCTTTGGAGCACCCAGAGGGGAATATACTGAGGCTTCTCTCTGAGAGGGAGGTCTGGGGGCAGTTTGCTTTCCTCTAAACCTCCAAAACCCATCAAAAGCTGCCAAGGCCAGAGAAAACAAATGAAAAACAAACAAACAAAAAAATCCAGAGAACAAAAGCCTGAAAAACCGGTTTCCTCAGAGCCCACCCCCTTGATAGGGGCAGGAGAACTTAACTGGAAACAGTGCCTGAAAACCCAGGAGGCAGGCCCCTTCCCCAGAAAACCACCAACAACAACAGCAACAAAAACAACAACAACAAAAGACAAGAGAACAACCAGCACTATTTCATAGATACAACATTTATTTTTAATTCGTTCTCACTATTCTGGTCCATTTTTTAACCTATTTCCCATCACAGTGAGATGTCCAGTACATCAAATTCCATAATAACCTTTTGACATGAACTTTTTGATACATATACCTGTGTTTTTCTTTTGATTTTCTATTTTTTAAATTTTTTAAAATTTTAGTCTAGTTTAGTTTAGTTTATTCTTTTTTTATTTTTATTTTACAATATTCATATAGAGTTAGACTTTAAGGTAATCCTCTTTCCTCAATCAATGCTACCCCTATAGGTAAACCAGTTTTTAATCCCCCTTTATCTTAGGAAAGTTGAGTCCTTTAACAGAGATATCAAGATACATCCAGGAAGAACCAAAATAAACTTCCTCACCCACACTGAGAATTTAAAACCACTTTCACAACTGTTTCTCCCTCCAGTGTTTCTGTGTATTTGTTTTTGTCCTGCTAGTATATAAATCGTATACCTGGGGTTCTTTTTGGACGACGTTCTTTTGTTGTTTTGTTTTGTTTTGTTTATATATATATATTTTTTTCTCTTGTCATCTATTTTTATCAGTCTTTTTGTTTGTCTGTTTTTGTTTGTATACTTCATAAATCTTACCCTGGGGCCCATTTGGGCTGGGCCTCCTCTTTTATTTTATCTTTCTTTTTTTTTCCGTCTCTCTCTCTCTCTCTCTTTTAACATTCTTTTTTCTTTCCTTTGGGAGGGGACTCTTGATTGCTCAGAAGTGTTCCAGGGTGCACCTTGCCTGTACCACGTTCAATAAATTCAGCTACATCCGTTCAGTCATCTCTCACCAAAATGACTAGGAGGAGGAATGCCCAACAGAAAAAAAAATTCAGAGGCTGGGCCTTCTGCAATAAGAACTAATGGTTATGTACATAGACGATATGTCAGAAAGGGAATTCAGGCTAACAATTATCCAGGCAATAGCTAGGTTGGAGAAAGCCATGGATGACAAAATGGAATTAATTAGGGCAGAAGTGAAAGCCACCAGAGATGATGTTCACAATGTTCTCAATGAATTCCAATCTAATCTAAATTCTCTAAAAGGTAAAGTAACTGAGACAGAAGATAGAATTAGTGATCTGGAGGACAAACATATAGAGAGAAAGGATCAGGAGGAAGCCTGGAACAAATAGCTTAGAAGCCACAAAAACAGAATTAGGGAAATAAATGACACCATGAAATGTTCCAACATCAGAATTATTGGAATCCCTGAGGGGGAGGAGAAAGAAAGAAGAATAGAAGATATAGTTGAACAAATTCTCCAAGAAAATTTTCCTAATATGGCGAATGGAACCAGCATTCAAGTACTAGAGGCAGAAAGGTCTCTCCCAAGATTATAGAATCTAGAAAGACCACAAGACACCTAATAGTGAAAATGATGAATCATAATTGTAGACAGGACCTCTTGAAAGAAGCTAGGACAAAGAAGTTCCTTATGTACAGAGGAAAGCCCATCAGAATAATGTCAGACATGTCCACAGAAACCTGGCAAGCCAGAAAGGGCTGGCAAGACGTATTCAGGGCACTAAATGAGAAGAGCATGCAGCTAAGAATACTTTATCCAGCAAGACTGACATTCAAAATGGATGGAGAGATAAAGGGTTTCCAAGACCAGCAAGGTTTAAAAGAGTATGCGACCAACAAGCCAACACTGCAGGAAATATTAAGAGGGGTTATATAAGAGAGGAAAAATCCCAAGAATATCATTGAACAGAAATATATTGAGACAATCTACAGAAAGAAAGACTTCAAAGGTAACATTATGTCAATAAAAATGTATCTCTCAATAATCATTTTCAATGTGAACGGCCTAAATGCGCCCATAAAATGACACAAGGTTGCACATTGGATAAAAAGACAGGACCCATCCATATGCTGTCTACAAGAGACCCATTTCAGACCAAAGGATACACCCAGACTGAAAGTGAAGGGATGGAGAAGCATCTTTCATGCCAATGGGCCTCAAAAGAAGGCCAGGGTAGCAATTCTCATATCAGATAAATTAGATTTTAAACTAAAGACTGTAGTAAGAGATACAGAAAAACACTACATAATTCTTAAAGGGACTATCCACCAAGAAGATCTAACAATTGTAAATATTTATGCCCCCAATATGGGAGCAGCCAAATACATAAGAAAACTGTTAATCAAGATAAAGAGTCATATTAATATGAATACATTAATAGTAGGGGATCTTAACACGTCACTCTCAGTAATAGACAGATCATCCAAGCAGAAAATCAGTAAAGAAACAAGAGCATTGAATGAAACATTGGACCAGATGAACCTCATAGATATACACAGAACGTTCCACTCTAAAACAACAGAATACTCATTCTTCTCATGTGCACACGGAACCTTCTCCAGAATAGACCACATACTGGGTCACAAATCAGGGCTCAACCGATACCAAAAGATTGAGATTATTCCCTGCATATTCTCAGATCACAATGCTTTGAAACTGGAGCTCAATCACAAGGAAAACTTTGGAAGGAACTCAAACACCTGGAAGCTAAAGACCATCTTGCTAAAGAATGCTTGGATCAACCAGGAGATCAAAGAAGAACTTAAACATTTCATGGAAACCAATGAGAATGAAGACACTTCGGCCCAAAACCTATGGGATACAGCAAAGGCAGTGCTAGGGGGTAAATACATAGCCATCCAAGCATCCCTCAAAACAATTTAAAAATCCAGAACACACCAGCTGTCTCTACACCTTAAAGAACTGGAGAATCAACAATAAATTGAGCCAACTCCACACACAAGAAGGGAAATAATCAAGAATAGAGCAGAGATCAATGAGATAGAAATTAGAGATACAATAGAATGCATCAATGAAACTAGAAGCTGGTTTTTTGAAAGAATCAATAAGATCCATAAACCATTGGTGACACTAATCCAAAAGAAAAGAGAGAAGCCCCAAAGTCATAAAATTATGAATGAAAAGGGAGAGATCACAACTAACACCAAGGAAATAGAAACAATCAACAGAAGTTATTATCAAAAACTATATGCCACTAAGTTTAGCAACCTAGATGAAATGGATGCATTCCTGGAAAACTATAAACTTCCAAAATTGAACCAGGAAGAAATTGACAACCTGAATAGACTGATATCTAGTAATGAGATTGGAGCAATGATCAAAAATGTCCCCAAAAACAAGAGCCCAGGACCTGACGGATTCCTGGGGAATTCTACCAACCTTTCAAAGGAGAAATAATACCTATTGTCCTGAAGCTGTTTCCAAAAATTGAAACAGAAGGAAAACTTCCAGACTCTTTTTATGAAGCCAGAATTACCCTGATCCACAAACCAGGAAAAGACCCCACCAAAAAGGAGAATTTCAAAACCAATATCCCTGATGAATATGGATGCTAAGATTCTCAACAAGATCCTAGCAACAAGATCCTAGGATCCAACAGCACATTAAAAAGTTTATCCACCATGACCAGGTAGGATTCATCCCTGGGTTGCAAGGATGGTGCAACATTCACAAATCAATCAATGTGATAGAACAAGTCAAAAAGAGAAGAGAGAAGAACCATGGTCCTCTCAATTGATGCAGAAAAAGCATTTGACAACATCCAGCATCTGTCCCTGTTTAAAACGCTTCAAAATACAGGGATAGAGGGAACATTCCTGAACTTCATAAAATCTATCTATGAAAAACCCACAGCAAATATCATCCTCAATGGGAAAAAGCTCACAGCCTTCCTGTTGAGATCAGGAACAGGACAAGGATGCCCACTCTCACCACTCTTGTTCAACATAGTATTAGAAGGCCTAGCAACAGCAATCAGACAACAACAACTAAAAAATAAAAGTTATCCAAATTGGCAATGAAGAATTCAAACTCTCTCTCTTCATAGATCACATGATACTTTATATGGAAAACCCAAAAGACTCCACCCCCAAACTAATAGACCTCATAGAGTAAATCAGTAATATGGCAGAATACAAAGTCAAAGTACAGAAATCAGTTGCTTTCCTATACACTAACAATGAAAGCACAGAAAGGGGAATTAGAGAAATGATTCCATTTACTATAGCACCAAGAACCATAAGATACCTGGAAATAAACCTAACCAAAGAAGTAAAGGATCTTTACTTGAGGAACTACAGAACACTCATGAAAGAAATCGAAGAAGACACAAAAAGATGGAAGATCATTCCATGCTCTTGGATCAGAAGAATAAACATTGTTAAAATGTCTATACTGCCTAGAGAAATCTATACTTTTATTGCCATTCCTATCAAAATTCCACCGGTATTTTTCAAAGAGCTATAGCAAATAATCCTAAAATTTGTATGGGATCAGAAGAGACCCTGAATGCTAAGGAAATGCTGAAAAGAAAAACAAAACTGGCGGCATCACTTATCTGATTTCAAGCTTTACTACAAAGCTGTGATCACCAAGACAGCGTGGTACTGGCATAAAAACAGACACATAGACCAGTGGAACAGAGTAGAGAGCCCAGATATGGACCCTCAACTCTGTGCTTAAATAATCTTTTACAAAACAGGAAAAAATATACAGTGGAAAAAGAACAGTCTCTTCCATAACTGGTGCTGGGAAAATTGGACAGCTATATGTAGAAGAATGAAACTCGACCATTCTCTTACACCATACACAAAGATAAACTCGAAATGGATAAAAGACCTCAACATGAGACAGGAATCCATCAGAATCCTAGAGGAGAACATAGGTGGTAACTTCTTCGATATCAGCCACAGCAACTTCTTTCAAGATATGCCTCCAAAGGCAAAGGAAACAAAAGCGAAATTGAACTTTTGGGACTTCATCAAGATCAAAAGCTTCTGTAGAGCAAAGGAAACAGTCAACAAAACAAAGAGGCAACCCACAGAATGGGAGAAGAAATTTGCAAATGACACTACAGACAAAGGGCTGATATCCAAGATCTATAAAGAACTCCTCAAACTCAACACACACAAAACAGATAATCAAGTCAAAAAATGGGCAGAAGACATGAACAGATAATTCTCCAATGAAGACATACAAATGGCTATCAGACACATGAAAAAATGTTCATCATCACTAGCCATCAGGGAGATTAAAATTAAAACCACATTGAGATACCACCTTACACCAGTTATAATGGCCAAAATTAGCAAGACAGGAAACAACGTGTGTTGGAGAGAATGTGGAGAAAGGGGAACACTCTTACACTGTTGGGAGGAATGCAAGCTGTTGCAACCACTTTGGAAAAGAGTGTGGAGATTCCTTAAGAAATTAAAAATAGAACTTCCCTATGACCCTGCAATAGCACTACTGGGTATCTACCTCAAAGATACAGATGTAGTGAAAAGAAGGGCCATCTGTACCCCAATGTTCATAGCATCAATGGCCATGGTCGCCAAACGTGGAAAGAACCAAGATGCCCTTCAACAGACGAATGGATAAGGAAGATGTGGTCCATATACACTATGGAGTATTATGCCTCCATCAGAAAGGATGAATACCCAACTTTTGTATCAACATGGCTGGGACTGGAAGAGATTATGCTGAGTGAAATAAGTCAAGCAGAGAGAGTCAATTATCATATGGTTTCACTTATTTGTGGAGCATAACAAATAACACAGAGGACATGGGGAGATGGAGAGGAGAATGGAGTTGAGGAAAATTGGAAGGGGAGTTGAACCATGAGAGACTATGGACTCTGAAAAACATTCTGAGGTTTTGATGGGTGGGGGTTTGGGAGGTTGGGGGAGCCAGGTGTTGGGTTTTATGGAGGGCACGTATTCCATGGAGCACTGGATGTGGTGCATAAACAATGAATTCTGTTATACTGAAAAGAAATTAAATAAATAAATAAATAAATAAATAAATAAATAAAATAAAACCTTTAAAATGGAATGGTTCTGTTACTGAAATAGACAGAAAGATCAATAGAACAGTATGGAAAATGAAGGAATAAACCCGCACTTATATGGTTAATCTTGACAAAGGATGAACAAATATACAATGGTAAAAAGTCACTTTTTTCAACAAATGGTCTTGGGAAAGGTGGACAGTAACATTCAAAAGAATGAAACCCGGCCATTTTTTTTCACTATACACAATATAAAGTCAAAATGGATTAAGGACCTAAATATGAGGCGTGAAACCATAAAAATTATTCAGGAGAGTATGGGCTGTAATCTCTCTGACATTGGTCATAGCTAAATTTTCCAGGTATGTCTCTGGAGGCAAAGGAAGCAAGAGCAAATATAGACTAATGTGACTATATTAAAACAGAAAGCTTCTGTACAGCAAAAGAAACTATCAAAAAAAAAAAAAAACTAAAAAGCAATCTTTGGAATTGGAGAAGACATATGCAAATGACATATCCAGTAAAGAGTTAGTATCCCAAATATATGCAGGACTTATAAAATATCCCCACCATAAATAATCTAATTAAAATGGGCAGAAGATACAAACAGACATTTTTCTGAAGAAGACATCTAGATGGCCAAAAAACACACGAAAAGACGCTCAACATCAGTAATCATCAAGAAAATGCAAATCAAAATTATAATGAGTATCACTTCATACCTGTCACAATGGCTAAAATAAAAAACACAAGAAACATCAAGCATTGGTGAGGATGTGGAGGAAAAGAAATCCTATTGCACTTTTGGTAGAAATACAAACTGATGCAGCCACTGTGGAAAATGGTATGGAAGCTCCTCAAAAATTTAAAAATAGAGCTATCCTCTGAACAATAATTGCACTCCTCAGTATTTACCAAATATAAAAAAACTAATTCAAAGGTATATATGTACCATTATGTATAGCAGCATTATTTCCAATAGCCAAATTATGGGAGCAGCCCAAGTGTCTATCAATAGATGAATGGATAAAGAAGAATTGATACATACATACAGTGGAATATTATTCAGCCATAAAACAGAATGAAATCTCTCCTTTTGCAATAACATAGATGGAGCTAGAGAGTATAATACTAAGTGAAATGTCAGTCAGAGAAAGACAAATATCACTTAATTTCACTCATGTGAAATTTAAGAAACAAAACAAATGAGCAAAGCAAAGAAAAAAAGTCAAACCAAGAATCAGACACTTGACTATAGAGAACATACTGATGGTTAAAAGAGGGGAGGTGGGGCTGATGCGCAAAATAGATGATGGGATTAAGGAATGTACTTGTCATGATGAATACTGGGTGATATGATATAAATTATGCTGAATCACCATATATTACCCCTGAAATTAATATAACACTCTATGTTACCTATACTGGATTTTTTTAAAATGGAGATAGTTCTGTACATCAGAAAAAAATAAATTAAAATACAATTACATAATAAGAAAAAATACACATATACACTTCTATGTTTATTGCAGCATTATTTATAGTAGCCAATATATGGAAGCAATCCTTGTGTACATCTGTAGACACTGGATAAAATAATTGTAAAAACACACACTGGAATGTTACTCAGTCATAAAAAAGAATGAGATCTTGCCACTTGCAACAGCATGGATGGATCTAGAGGGTAAAATGCTAAGTATATCAAAGAAAGTAAAATACCATATAATTTCACTCAGATGTGGAATTTAAGAAGAAAAAAAACAAATGATAAAAAAGAGACTAACAAAAAAACAGAATCTTAAATACAGAGAACAAACAGGTGGTTATCAGAGGGCTGGTTAGTTATGGGATAGGTGAAATAGATAAAGGAGGTTTAAGAGTACACATATCTTGATGAGCACTGAGTAATGTATAGAATTGTTGGATCATTATATTGTACATCTGAAACTAATATTAATCTGTATGTTAACTATATTTCAATAGAAGAGAGAGAAAAGAGGATTAGATAGTGGTAATGGTCACACAATTGTAAATATGCTAAAAATTACTGAATTGTACACTTCCAGTGAGTGAATTTTATGTTATGTGAATATATCTCAATAAGGCTTTTAAAAACATACCTAATAATTGCTCTAATCTCTTCCACTCTTTCTATTTCACACACACACACACACACACACAGAAGCATACTAGCACCCAAGAGAATCAAGGTTTAAAAATGAGGCCCAAAAAACCCATTTAGGGGAATAAATTTATAATGATAAGAATACATATATAAAACATGTTTTTATGAATGCAGAGGAACTTTTTTTTGTATTTACTTTTGTTCATTCTCAAAAATCCTTGCAAAAGGTAATATTGGCCAATATAAAGCATACATTTACAATCTGGGTTGTTTCAATATATCTATGTTTCTCTCTCAGAACACTATATATATGTGTGTGTGTGTGTGTGTGTGTGTGTGTACTCATAAGGATGTGTACATATGCACATATTTACATCTCCTTATGTCTATCTTAGCCTCTCTACTTCTAACTATCCAGTTATAGATCATCAACTTCTCTCTACATATAGAGAGATATACACTCAGAATATATATTATTAAATGTGAGGAAATATCCAGCAGCCTCATATTACTTTGAGAGACATCCATTAGGAAATATTGATTTGCTCCATAAGTCATATATTATTTTAAAATTGGTAAAATTTTGATTTCTGATTTCAAATTTCAAAACATTTCAAAGTTCCTCATAAAAGGTAATTGGTATGATATTTATAGCCCTATAGGAGTATATTCTTAGATTTACATTAAACTAAATATTAGAACCAATTTAATTTTGCATTTTGCAATACATTTTCAAAATAAACTAATAAATATACAAATAATGTTTGAGCTTATAGTAAGAAACAACTCTGGCATGCAATTTGATATATTTCATACACTAGGCTTCTCTCTGAGTCTCTCATATAGTCCAGGAAACCATAACACATTATTGGTTGCAAAATAAGAATTCTGAATGAGTTCATGACTGGAGAAAAATGGGACCGTATTTTAAGACTATTACTTTCTAATACTTCTTTTTACAATCCCTGCCATTGTGATACAGCTCAGAGAAAAGTGAAGCAGTAGTTTCTCATTTTACTCCTATTCTTTTGAAGGAGAGTAAACTAGGGGAAACTTATAAAGTAATTTCTCACACTGAGTGAAAGTTAAACTGCTTACTGAATGCCCCTTAGTTTAAAGACAAACTTAGTTATGTTTCCTGGAAGTAAAACCCTATTTTTCTTAAGCTGACAATGGTGTATTGGAGATGAGAAAGCTGTCTTGAAACTTCAGACATTCTTGCTCATTAGACATACATATTTCCTATAATTATGAAACCAAATTCACAGTGGTTCCCATTGGCACAACAGTAGAATATGGAAATCAGTATGTAATTTGGAGTCTGATAAAAAAAATTTATTATTAAAAGTGGAAGAATCATTTTGATATGATTATTGTAGTGCTGTTAAATCACAGCCAAAGTTGCTCAACCCAGGAAATTGATTGAATCTTCATGCAATACATATGATAGTGTTAGGTTGATCTATATATTACAATTCCATGTCGTAGCAAAACTCTGAAGTTCTTTGAGTTTGTAATTGTTAAATTCATCTATGTACCATATAATTAGATATGTTGTACTTAAACAGGATTATGACTCTTTAATGCCAAAAAAAACTTGAAAAGGAAAATGTGGCAAACTATTTTAGGACTCTAATATACATATTGTAAGGGAAGCAAAAAAGTGGAAGAAAATAGCCTTTATAGTGAAACTGATGGATTTTACCATGTCCCACATTTTTTATATTATAGCTATGAGACCTTGGTTATTCTCAGGCTCTCCTCTGTAAAATAGAATAATATATATTTTATAAGCCTGTTGGGAGGATCAGTAATGGCTCATGCCAAATTTCTAAGATATAATGGATGTGCTAGAAAAGCACAACTATTAGATTAGATGAAATAGGACATTTAGTTGAATTTACTTTTTATTTTTTTGTTTCAAGTTTTTATTTAAATTCTAGTTAGTTAACATATAGTGTAATAGTGGCTTCAGGAGTAGACTTTAGTTATTCATTACTGACATATAACACCCAGGGCTCATCACAACAAATGCCATCCTCAATATCCAACACCTGTCTAGCCCACCACCCACCCATTTCCCCTCAGTTTGTTCTCTGTAGTCAAGAGTCTCTTATGGTTTGCTTCTCTTTCTCTCTCTTTTTGTCTTCCCCTATGTTCATCTGCTTTGTTTCTTTTTTTTTTTTTACATATTCTAAGAACTTTATGAAGACATAGTTTACATGCCACAAAATTTACCCATTTACATGTACAAAACAATATTTTTAGTAAATTTATAAAATTATGCAATCTCACTACCCTCCACTTTTAGAACATTTCCATTACCTCAAGAAGATCCCTCCTGCCTGCTTACAGTCAAACCCTATTCCTACCTCCCGCACCAGGGAAACAATGCATATATTTTTTTAAGTATATAATTGGGAGTTTATTTTTGATACTGATTTTTCATTTTTTCTGTTTCAAGTTTTTACTTAAATTCTAGTTAACATATAGTATAATATTGGTCTTGTGAGTATAGTTTAGTGATTCATTACTTACATATAACATCCAGTGCTCACCATAACAAGTGCCTTCCTTAATACCCATCGCACACTTAGTCATCCCCCTCCTATGTCTCTTCATCACCCCTCAGTTTGTTCTCTATAGTTGTCTCTTATAGTTTGCTTCCCTCTCTCTTTTTTTTTCCCCTTCCCATATGTTCATCTGTTTTGTTTCTGGAATGCCACCTACTGGTATTTTTCCTTCTCTGACTTATTTCACTTAGCATAATACATTCTAGTACTATCCACATCATTGCAAATGGCAAGAGTTTATTCTTTGTAAGGAGGGGTTATATATATTCTCCATTCATCAGTTGGAGGACACTTGGGCTCTTTCCATAATTTGGATATTGTTCATAATGCTGCTAGAAACATCAGGATGCCTGTGCTGCTTCAATCAGTATTTTTGTATCCTTTGGGTAAATACTTAGTATTGCAATTGCTGGACCATAAGATATTTCTATTTTTAACTTTTTGAGGAGCCTTCATACTGTTTTTCAGAGTGGCTGTACCAGTTTACATTCTACCAACAGTGTAAGGAAGTTTCCCCATTCTCTGCATCCTTGCCAACACCTGTTCCCAGTGTTGTAGTTTTCAGACATTCTGACAGGTTTGAGATGGTATCTCATTGTAGTTCTGATTTGTATTTCCCTAATGATGAGTGATGTAGGCCATTTTTCATATATCTTTGCCATGTGGACATTTAAAAATGTTTCTTCATGTCTCCTGCCCATTTCTTAACTGGATTATTTGTTTTTTGGGTGTTGAGTTGATACATTCTTTATAGATTTTGAATGCTAACCTTTTATCAGATATGTCATTTGCAAATATCTTCTCCCATCCTGAAGGTTGCCTATTAGTCTTATTGATTGTTTCCTTCACTGTGCAGAAGCTTTTTATCTTGATTAATTCCCAAAAGTTAATTTTTGCTTTTGTTTTCCTGGCCTCAAGACATGTATCTAGTAAGAGGTTGTTACAGCTGATGTCAAAGGGAATTCTGCCTGTGTTCTCCTCTAGGAGTTTGGTGGTTTTCTGTCTGGTATTTCAGCATCTCATCCATTTTTTTGACAGGCAAAATATAAATTTATTTATTTATAATACATAAGTACCTAAACATAGATAGCTCTCTGGAAGGATAAAAATCATATGTTAATAGAGAATTAATAGCTTTAAATGATGGGAATATGAATTAATTTGTCATGAGAATATGATTATTTTTTCTTTCAGCTTTTTAATTTAAACATAACCCCACCACCCTCTCCCAACCCCTCTCCCCCCCACTCCCCTCAGTTTGTTTTATGACATTAAGAGTCTCTTTTGGTTTGTCTCCCTCCTGATCCCATCTTGTTTCATTTCTTCTTTTCCTACCACCTTAACCCCCACCCTCATTGCATCTCCACTTCCTCATATCAGGGAGATGATGTGATAGTTGTCTTTCTCCAGTTGACTTACTTCGCTACGCATAATACACTCTAGTTCCATCCATGTCGTCGCAAATGGTAAGATTTCATTTCTTTTGATGGCTGCATAGTATTCCATTGTATATATATATATATACCACCTCTTCTTTAGCCATTCATCTGTTGATGGACATCTAGGTTCTTTCCATAACTTGGCTATTGTGGACATTGCTGCTATAAACATTCGGGTACACGTGCCCCTTTGGATCACTACGTTTGTGACTTTAGGGTAAATACCCAGTAGTGCAATTGCTGGGTCATAAGGTAGCTCTATTTTCAATTTTTTGAGGAACTTCCACGCTGTTTTCCAGAGTGGTTGCACCAGCTTGCATTTCCACCAACAGTGTAGGAGGGTTCCCCTTTCTCCACATCCTCACCAGCATCTGTCATTTCCTAACTTGTTCATTTTAGCCATTCTGACTTGTGTGAGGTGATACCACCTCATTGTGGTTTAGATTTGTATTTCCCTGATGCCGAGTGATGTGGAGCACTTTTTCATGTGTCTGTTGGCCACCTGGATGTCTTCTTTGCAGAAATGTCTGTTCAAGTCCTCTGCACATTTCCTGATTGGATTATTCTTTGGGTGTTGAGTTTGCTAAGCTCTTTATAGATTTTAGATACTAGCCCTTTATCTGATATGTCGTTTGGAAATATCTCCCATTCTGTCAGTTGTCTTTTGGTTTTGTTGACTATTTCCTTTGCTCTGCAAAAGCTCTTGATCTTGATGAAGTCCCAATAGTTCATTTTTTTTTCCCTCGCTTCCCTTGCCTTTGGCATTGTTCCGAGGAAGAAGTTGCTGCGGCTGAGGTCGAAGAGGTTGCTAACTGTGTTCTTCTCAAGGATTTTGATGGATTCCTTTCTCACGTTGAGGTCCTTCATCCGTTTTGAGTCTATTTTCATGTGTGGTGTAAGGAAATGGTCCAATTTCATTTTTCTGCATGTGGCTGTCCAATTTTCCCAACACCATTTGTTGAAGAGGCTATCTTTTTTCCATTGGATATTCTTTCCTGCTTTGTCAAAGATTAGTTGACCATAGAGTTGAGGGTCTATTTCTGGGCTCTCTATTCTGTTCCATTGATCTATATGTCTGTTTTTGTGCCACTACCATACTGTCTTGATGATGACAGCTTTGTAGTAGAGCTTCAAGTCTGGAATTGTGATGCCACCAACTTTGGCTTTCTTTTTCAATATTCCTTTGGCTATTCGAGGTCTTTTCTGGTTCCATATAAATTTTATGATTATTTGTTCCATTTCTTTGAAAAACTTGGATGGGGTTTTGATAGGCATTGTATTAAATGTGTAGATAGCTTTAGGTACCATAGACATTTTCACAGTATTTATTCTTCCAATCCATGAGCATGGAACATTTTTCCATTTCTTTGTGTCTTCCTCAATTTCTTTTATGAGTACTTTATAGTTCTCTGAGTATAGATTCTTTGCCTCTTTGGTGAGGTTGATTCCTAGGTATCCTATGGTTTTGGGTGTAATTGTAAATGGGATTGACTCCTTAATTTCTCTTTCTTCTGTCTTGTTGTTGGTGTAAAGAAATGCAACTGATTTCTGTGCATTGATTTTATATCCTGACACTTTACTGAATTCCTGTACAAGCTCTACCAGTTTTGGAGTGGAGCCTTTTGGGTTTTCCACATATAATATCATATCATCTGCAAAGAGTGATAGTTTGACTTCTTCTTTGCTGATTTGGATGCCTTTAATTTCTTTTTGTTGTCTGATTGCTGAGGCTAGGACTTCTAGTACTATGTTGAATAGTAGTGGTGATAACAGACATCCCTGCCATGTTCTTGACCTTAACAGAAAAGCTCTCAGTTTTTCTCCATTGAGAATGATACTTGCAGTGGGTTTTTCATAGATGGCTTTGATAATATTGAGGTATGTGCCCTCTATCCCTACACTTTGAAGAGTTTTGATTAGGAAGGGATGTTGCACTTTGTCAAATGCTTTTTCAGCATCTATTGAGAGTATCATATGGTTCTTGTTCTTTCTTTTGTTAATGTATTGTATCACAATGATTGATTTGTGGATGTTGAACCAACCCAGCTGCCCTGGAATAAATCCCACTTGGTCATGGTGAATAATCCTTTTAATGTACTGTTGGATCCTATTGGCCAGTATTTTGGTGAGGATTTTCGCATCTGTGTTCATCAAGGATATTGGTCTGTAATTCTCTTTTTTTTTTTTTTAAAGATTTTATTTATTTATTTGACAGACAGAGATCACAAGCAGGTAGAGAATAGGCAGAGAGAGGAGGAAGCAGACTCCCTGCTGAGCAGAGAGCCCGATGTGGGGCTCGATCCCAGGACCCTGGGATCATGACCTGAGCTGAAGGCAGAGGCTTTAACCCACTGAGCCACCCAGGCGCCCTGTAATTCTCTTTTTTGATGGGATCCTTGTCTGGTTTGGGGATCAAGGTGATGCTGGCCTCATAAAATGAGTTTGGAAGTTTTCCTTCCATTTCTATTTTTTGGAACAGTTTCAAGAGAATAGGAATTAATTCTTCTTTAAATGTTTGGTAGAACTCCCCTGGAAAGCCATCTGGCCCTGGGCTATCGTTTGTTTGGAGATTTTTGATGACTGTTTCAATCTCCTTACTGGTTATGGACCTATTCAGGTTTTCTATTTCTTCCTGGTTCAGTTTTGGCAGTTTATATGTCTCTAGGAAAGCATCCATTTCTTCCAGATTGTCAAATTTGTTGGCATAGAGTTGCTCATAATATGTTCTTATGATTGTTTGTATTTCTTTGGTGTTGGTTGTGATCTCTCCTCTTTCATTCATGATTTTATTTATTTGGGTCCTTTCTCTTTTCTTTTTGATAAGTCTGGCTAGGGGTTTACCAATCTTATTAATTCTTTCAAAGAACCAGCTCCTAGTTTCGTTGATTTGTTCTATTGTGTTTTGTTTTGTTTTGTTTTGTTTTTTGTTTTGTTTTGTTTGTTTGTTTGTTTTTGGTTTCTATTTCATTGACTTTTGCTTTGATCTTTATTATTTCTCTTCTCCTGCTGAGTTTAGGCTTTCTTTGTTGTTCTTTCTCGAGTTCCTTTAGGTGTAGGGTTAGGTTGTGTATTTGAGACCTTTTCTGTTTCTTGAGAAAGGCTTGTATCGCTATATATTTTCCTCTCAGGACTGCCTTTGCTGTGTCCCACAGATTTTGGACCGTTGTGTTTTCATTATCATTTGTCTTCATGGTTTTTTTTTCAATTCTTCTTTAATTTCCTGGTTGACCCACTCATTCCTTTTTTTTTTTTTTCATAGTCAGTGGAATCTGACTTTTAAGATTTTATTTATTTATTTGAAAGAGAGAGACAGAGTGAGACAGCATGAGAGGGGAGGTCAGAGGGAGAAGCAGACTCCTCACGGAGCTGGGAGCCTGATGTGGGACTCTATCCCAGGACTCCAGGATCATGACCTGAGCCGAAGGCAGTTGCTTAACCAACTGAGCCACCCAGGTGCCCTGACCCATTCATGCCTTAGAAGGATGCTGTTGAGTCTCCATGTATTTGTGCTCTTTCCAAATTTCCTCTTGTGATTGAGTTCTAGCTTCAGAGCATTGTGGTCTGAAAATATGCAGGGAATGATCCCAATCTTTTGATACTGGTTGAGACCTGATTTATGACCCAGGATGTGATCTATTCTGGAGAATGTTCCATGGGCACCAGAGTAGAATGTGTATTCTGTTGCTTTGGGATGGAATGTTCTGAATATATCTGTGATGTCCATCTGGTCCAGTGTGTCATTTAAGACCTTTATTTCCTTGTTGATCTTTTGCTTGGATGATCTGTCCATTTCAGTGAGGGGTGTATTAAAGTCTCCAACTATTATTGTATTCTTGTCCATGTGTTTCTTTGATTTTGTTATTAATTGGTTTATATAGTTGGCTGCTCCCATGTTAGGGGCATAGATATTTAAAATTATTAGATCTTCTTGTTGGACAGACCCTTTGAGTATGATATAGTGTCCTTCCTCATCTCTTATTATAGTCTTTGGCTTAAAATCTAATTGATCTGATATAAGGATTGCCATCCCAGCTTTCTTCTGATGTCCATTAGCTTGGTAAATTGTTTTCGATCCCCTCACTTTCAATCTGAAGGTGTCTTCAGGTCTAAAATGAGTTTCTTGTAGGCAACATATGGATGGGTTTTGTTTTTTTTATCCATTCTGAAGCCCTGTGTCTTTTGATTGGGGTGTTTAGCCCATTTACGTTCAGGGTAACTATTGAAAGATATGAATTTAGTGCCATTGTATTGCCTGTAAGGTGACTGTTACTGTATATTGTCTCTGTTCCTTTCTGATAAAACTTTTAGGGTCTCTCTTTGCTTAGAGGACCCCTTTCAATATTTCCTATAGAGCTGGTTTGATGTTTACGAGTTCTTTCAGTTTTTGTTTGTCCTGGAAGCTTTTTATCTCTCCTTCTATTTTCAATGATAACCTAGCTGGATAAAGTATTCTTGGCTGCATGTTTTTCTCATTTAGTACTCTGAATATATCATGTCAGTTCTTTCTGGCCTGCCAGGTCCCTGTGGATAAGTCTGCTGCCAATCTAATATTTTTACCATTGTATGTTACAGACTTCTTGTCCCGTGCTGCTTTCAGGATTTTCTCTTTTTCACTAAAACTTGTAAATTTTACTATTAGATGACGGGGTGTGGACCGATTCCTATTGATTTTGAGGGTTGTTCTATGCACCTCCTGGATTTTGATGCTTGTTCCCTTTGCTATATTAGGGAAATTCTCTACAATAATTCTCTCCAATATACTTTCTGCTCCTCTCTCTCTTTCTTCTTCTTCTGGAATCCCAATTATTCTAATGTTGTTTCATCTTATGGTATCACTTATCTCTCTAATTCTCCCCTCGTGATCCAGTAGTTGTTTGTCTCTCTTTTGCTCAGCTTCTTTATTCTCTGTCATTTGGTCTTCTCTATCATTAATTCTTTCTTCTGCCTCATTTATCCTAGCAGTAAGAGCTCCATTTTTGATTGCATCTCATTAATAGCTTTTTTATTTCAACTTGATTAGATTTTAGTTCTTTTATTTCTCCAGAAAGGGCTTTTATTTCTCCTGACAGCATTTCTCTACTATCTTCCATACCTTTTTTGTGTCCGGCTAGAACCTTGAGAATCGTTTTCCTGAATTCCAGATCTGACATATTACCAAAGTCTGTATTGATTAGGTCCCTAGCCTTCGGTACTAGCTCCTGTACTTTTTTTTTTTTGTGGTGAGTTTTTCCGCCTTGTCATTTTGTCCAGATAAGAATCCGCTGTTCTTGTTAAGTGAACTTGGTCTTGGCTGGATTTCTTTGATCTTCTGGGGAGGGGCCTGTTGTAGTGATTTTCAAGTGTCTCTGCCCCAGGCAGAATTGCACTGCCCTTTCCAGGGGCCAGGCTAAGTAATCCTCTCAGGTTCGCTTTCGGGAGCTTTTGTTCCCTGAACCCTTTCCGTAGAGTTCCGGAGGACGGGAATGTAAATGGCGGCCTCCCAATCTCCAGCTCAGAGGAGCTGAGAGCTAGGGGCCCCAGTCTTCAGTGCGCCTTCAGAGAAAAGCGCTTAATCACTCCCGTCTCCCCAGCCTCCGGCCATGCTTTGAGAAAATCGTGCGTAATCAGTCCCATCTCACTGGCTTCTGGCTGTGCTCCGAGGTCACCCAGACTGTGACCAAGCATCTCTGTCTCTGGCAGAGTCCCACCTGGAGTCTCCGAACCCCGTAGATCCCTGAGCTCTCCCAGGTCAGAGTCTCCCCGGATCTTGTGGGGACCCCTCACACAGAGCACCAGCCCGTGTCACAGACCACGGCTCTAGGAAACCCCAAGTAAGAGCTCACTCCTTGGCTCTTTCTCTGCAGCTGGCTTCCCCGCTCTAATACCTGTGAGCTCTGCGACACTCATACACCCCCGATCCTTCTGTGACCCTGCGGGACCTGAGTCCATGCTGTCCCCGTGAGGTCTTCACCCCAGTTTAGCCTCTGGAGCGATGTCCCTCTGTGGAGCATACTTTTATAAGCCCTGATTTTGCGCTCCATTGTTCCGCCGCTTGCCGGGAGCCGGCCCCTCCCCCCGGGGTCTATCTTCACATCGCGTTGGATTCACTTCTCCGCTGCTCCTACCTTTTAGAAAGTGGTCAATTTTCTGTTTCTAGAATTGTTGTTCTTCTCTTCGATCTCCTGTTGGATTCGTAGGTGTTTTGAATGGTTTGATAGGCTATCTAGCTGGTCTGCTGTCTGATGTCGTCTCAGCCTGCTACTTCTCCACCATCTTCGTTTGTATCCCATTTCATCCATTTTGAATTTG
The DNA here is from genome assembly GCA_003697995.1 of Taxidea taxus jeffersonii. Lineage (NCBI taxonomy): Eukaryota > Metazoa > Chordata > Mammalia > Carnivora > Mustelidae > Taxidea > Taxidea taxus. The sequence goes on from RCUC01135746.1 coordinate 25,168, forward strand.
TTTTTGTGTATGCTGTAAGAAAGTATGCTGGCCAGTACCATACTGTCTTATTGACTATAGCTTTGCAATATTGCTTGAAGTCTAGAATTGTGATGCCTCCAACTTTGTTTTACCCTTTTCAAGATTGCTTTCATTATTCATTGTCTTTTGGGGTTCCATATAAATTTTAGGACTTTTCATTCTAGTTCTGTGAAAAATGCTGATGGTATTTTGATAGGGATTACATTAAAGGTGTAGATCACCATTTTAACAATTGTTAGTATAGACATTTTGTCAATATGTGTTCTTCTAATCCATGAACGTGGGATACCTTTCCATTTGTTTTTGTCACCCAAATAAGCAAAGAAGCCAAATTTTCACTATTCACAGATGACATGATATAGAAAACTCAGAAGACTCCACCAAAGAATTGTTAGACCTGATACATCAATTCAATAAAGTCACAGCATGCAAAATCAACATTCAGACATCTGTTGCATTTCTATACACCTATAGTGAAGCAGCAGAAAGCTTAATCAAGGAATCAATCCCATTTACAATTACAGCAAAAACCATAAGATACCTATGGGTAAACCTAACCCAAGAAGTAAAAGTTGTGTACTCTGAGAACTATAGAACACTTATTAAAGCAATTAAAGTTGAATTTACATTTTTTTAAGATTTTATTTATTTATTTGACAGAGAGAGATCACAAGTAGGCAGAGAGGCAGGCAGAGAGAGAGGATGGAAAGCAGGCTCTCTGCTGAGCAGAGAGCCCAATGCGGGGTTCCATCCCAGGACCCTGGGATCATGACCCGAGCTGGAGGCAGAGGCTTTAACCCACTGAGCCACCCAGGTGCCCCGAATTTACATTTTAAAACAAAACCTAAGGGTTGCTTTGCTGGCTTGTTCCATAGAGCTGAGAGTCTTAATCTCAGGGTTGTGAGTTCTAACCCCAGGCTGAGAGTGGAGCCTACAGAAAGAAAGAAAGAAAGAAAGAAAGAAAGAAAGAAAGAAAGAAAGAAAGAAGAAAGAAAGAAAGAAAGAAAGACAAATACAAAGAAAAAAGAAAAGAGAAAAGAGAAAAAGAAAAAGAAAACAAAAAACCCATGACTTAATATATACTGTCTCGTGCAAATATGTAATTTCCAAATAATTGTAGAAATCTTGGATACATATTATTTATATGCCATAAAGCTTAATCTTTACTTAATGCAAAATCTGATATATAACCTTGAAATGAATTCATTCAAGTTTGCAGAAAGCTTTTCACAATGACTGGCTTCCAAAAGGCTGCATTTGTTTTCAAGGCAGAGACAAAGGGTTAAACATATCTATCTGTTTCCCTGTACATTTTCTATTTGTCCCAACACTTTTTCCTTAGCTGATATTTGATGCCATTTTTAATGAATTATTTTCCTATTTGCCTTCCAACGAGCTGTTTGAGCTCATCAGTCCTTCTCTGAACCTAGCTCCCAGGACCAAATACAACAACATATGTGGGTTGGACCCCAACACAGTTCAAGACAACTATTAGTTCTCTTTTTTCAAGCCTATCCCTTTTTTTAAAATTATTTTTTTATGTAACTGATGGGGCATTAACATTTTGGGAGACTCCTTAGTGTTTGTTCATGTTAAATTTTGAGTTCTTATCTAATGGAGTATTTTCTTAAATATATGATCATTGCTAGGTAGCAGAGAATAGAGTCATAATAGTAATTTGAGATTCTGCAAGTTCATAGTGCTTGGTATTCCTGATGCAATTCCTATGAATCCTACCTCCTTGAAAACAAAACCATAAAACTCTCCAGGCATGATTTGTAACAGAATGTAGTTAATCTGCACTATAAGTTTACACTATGTCAGTGTAATTTACTAACATTGTCTCTATTTAATTTAATCTTAAAGTCACTAAAATCTACAAGATGATTCAAATGCTTGTTTTGGACACAATTCATTATTCATTTGTGTTTTTAAAGATGAAGACAGTTATGTTATCTCCAAATGAAATTAGCACATTCAATAAGCAATACAATATTAATTATCTAAAGTTTGGCCATTATGGCAAGGTCAAATGTGGTATCTTCTACTCTATTGATTCACATTTATGACCCAAATGAGGTTGCTGCTTATGCACACAGTACAATTAAATCAAGGTTAGACAAGAAGACTTCTCTGGCACAGGTTAGAGCACCAAGAAATTTTACAGTACTGTTAAAAATTTTAATTACGGTCACTCTTAATGACATATTATCTGGTTTTCTTAAATATTAACAGAGTAAATCTTATCCCTACTATTGAGTTTAATTTTTAAACTATACATATTGATAATGTGATAATTTCAAGTTACACTTCACTGTAGCTATATAATAATTCACATATTAAAATGATAAATGTTTTTTGTAGGACATTTAAGCAAAATATAAAAAATAAGCACCATCAGAAAACTTCCTAATTTTTCTCTTAAAAGCCAAAATTCTGTTTAAGAATGTATTCACATTAAAGTGCTCATATCTCAAATTAGTTAAATAAGTACCTGATAAGTAATATGACTATACACCTTAAAAGGTGGTTAAACTACTGAGAGAGTAATCATAAATTTCAATAAATTTATATTTTAAAAAAATAGGTATCTTACTATTAATGTTGTTATAATGAAGTACAAAAAAATACATCAAACGCAGTAATTTGGGACTGGGTCATAGTGAATCAGGGATTTTTTTTGTCATCTGACATTTATGTGTACATTAAGAAATAATCTTACATACTGTAATACTTACATACTGTAATAATCTTACATACTGTTTTCCTATTAGTTTGAATTACACAACTGCATTTGATGTTTAATGAATGAGTCGTTGATCTTCCTGAATCTATATTTTGTGTTACAGTGAGATAAGCATATTGGAGCGAGTTCATCTAATTACACTCACACTGACCTCATTTGTAAAAAACAGTCATGGAAGCATATGACACACATTGAAAAATTTCATTATTGTTTCCAAATCGTGGTTTTTCTGGACAGATATATGTCACTATAAATGCTATGATGCATGTTGCATGTAACTGCTTATCTTAGTGTCAGCTTTCACATGAAAAACTATTACACAAATTCCATCATTATCAGAATGACTCTGTGTGCCAATTTAAACACCTGAGGAAAAGTTTTGTCACAGATTTTTATATGGCAAGGAGCATTTCCTTCAAAATAAGCGTCTTTTAACTCTCTGTAACCTTAGAAAATTTGCCAACTTCTATATAAATGATTCTTTAATCTACATGGCCATGGTTAATCTCCTCCCTGAGCTCAAGGTCTGTTGCTTGGATAGTGCCACTGTGTTGTTCACGGCCAAACCAAATTCCATTTACTAAAAACAATATTTTATGCAATGCTGTCTTCCCTCAATTTCCCCCACCTTTTTAAAAACATAGTCAACATCATTCTCCTAATCCTCAAAGTTCAAAAATAATCATTGCTTTCCTGTATTTTCTAAAATCCAGTTAGTCCAAAAGCATAGTCAAAGCTTCCTCTACAATTTATCACTTCTCCATTTTCATTGCCATTTCCTTAAACAAGGCCTTCACTAGTTTATGTGTAAACTTAAGTTCCACAGAAATATCCAAATCTTACTTTAAAAATTATATCCTAATCCTATCCAAGTTCCCATTCACACCTAAAAATCTTAATCAACCTTTAAACTCAAGTATATGATGAATAATCCTTCAAAATCATAGTTAGCTCAAATAAAAACATATAGTAAAAATAATCAAACAAATGGATGCAAGTTAATGTTATTTTTAAAGACAGTATAGTTATCTTCTCAACTTGTTGTGTTAAAATGTCAAACAGGGCAGGGGCGCCTGGGTGGCTCAGTGGGTTAAGCCTCTGCCTTTGGCTCAGGTCATGATCTCAGGGTCCTGGGATAGACCCCCATATTGGGCTCTCTGCTCAGCAGGGAGCCTGCTTCTCTTTCTCTCTCTGCCTGCCTCTCTGCCTGCTTGTGATCTCTGTCTGTCAAATAAATAAATAAATAAAATCTTAAAAAAAATGTCAAACAGGGCAAAAACTGGAGAGAAATGAATAATATGGAAGTTAGATAATAAGACACATGTGTTTTTAATTCTTTCTGGAAGAAGATATAATAAAAATGAAAAAAGAGAGAAAGGAAATTAAGGATAACTAACTTTGTGAAGTGTTTATATACATTATAATATTGTACGTGTGTGATATATAATGTATGCAATAAAGATTATGGCAATAATCTTTTAATTAGCTTTTCTACATGTTGGCACTTCTGTTCTACAATCTTTCTTGCATCATGAATGCATGATGAATCTACCAAAATAATGCCCTGCACACATTATTCTCATGATCAACACCCTTCATTGTTTCCTCATTGTCTGAAATGAAAATCCTCCTGCAAATAAAATGCACAAACCTTCATTTGGAACTTCAGGCTCTCATAAAACTATCCTTAGGCCACCTTGCTTATTAAATTGGTCCTAAACTGAATTAATCTTCTAGCTTTGGTTACTCTTTCCGTAATCATCCTTCCAATCACAAGGCTTAATACGTTTCTGTTATTTGCTTCTCCATCTCCATTGGTTAGTTATCCAACAGAAATTGGGTAACCTGAATCTATTTTCTTGTCTCTATTTCCATTAGAACAGCATGTGTTATTTCCTATTATAAGTAGTCTCTACCTGATTCCTGTCTCTTAACTTTCACTTTCCTATACTCAGATATAAGATTGATTTTCCACAATTTGCTAGACATTTTTTTTTTGTTAGACCTTTGCTTGGGTCTGTGAACATCTCTTTTCTCCAGTTACCTACCTTAAGCTTTTGGACTCTGTGATAGCTCAACCTTACATAATTAGGAGTGTCTTATCTGTGTATATTCATCCTCAATTGTTGGGGTAAATGTAGAGCATGAAATCAGCCCCAATAGAGGCCTCTGAGGGCAGAGAAGGTTTCAAAGAAAGGTGTATGCCTTTGAAATATTGAAGCCTGAATGACCACCGTGCCACTGGAATGCCATGGGGAGTTGCCTTTCCTGAAGCTTTCTTAGCCCAAACAATCATCCTCTGATATAAAAGATGTATGCATTGTCCCTTAGGCTATGTTTATCAGAACCTGTAGAACATGCAGATTAGCATATCATATCTTTCCTATAAACAGATCCTCCTAGTTTCAATAAAACCCCTTGTCACACATAGTGTGCTTGAGAAACAGTTATAAGAATTTGTGATTATCCTAAAGGACCAATAAAAGCAGGAACAAAGAAGAGCCAAGGGTCTTCATCTCTAAGCATTGACCCCCTTGCCTTCTCCTCTCTTTCACAGCAAAGTTTGGAGTAATCTTTCATCTTGGGTACAGGGATTGCTGGCCATTCCTGGCACTTATTGCCTTGATGGTTCTTTTTAGATGTAATCTTTTATTTTTCTAAGCCTATGTCACTGGCTTGCTTCTCTTCACCTAAGAAAACCTTACTGGATAGCACATTTGGCCCACTTAACCCAGTACAGACTCTATGCCTTCTAGTCTTCCTCATGGTAGACCTTCTAAAGACCTAGCATGGATATATGAAGTTGATCAACACTCTAAGAGGTTTAAACCATCTATATTTTTAATAGCTTATTGATATCAATGAAAGCCTTACAACAGACAAAATATGATCATTACTAAATTTCTTTGGACTAGATAAACCTTGGCTAAATCTAACTACAAATATGTTAAGCTTTACCAACAAATTAAATTTGAAAGTCTCATTCAAACTCAACTATTCTTCCTTCTATCTGAATCTAAATATGTTGAAATCTTCTGGATCAAGTAGACTTTACTTCACCCTATATAATTATTAAAGAATCAGAAAAATAGCACTTCAGAGGTTTCTGAGCTCAAAGAAAATATTGAGACATCTTTGTTAGTTTATAGAATCAGGTACCTAGGCCTGATGAGTGCTGCTAACAAGTAAAGCAAGTCAACTAAACTGCTGCATTAAAAATCTGAACATTACAATGAGTATATTTCCAATAAATGTACCTCCCCAAAAAGGTTGCAGTAGTGGTCATGGTAATAGTAGTGGTGCTAATGATGGACTATTGAATTTCCTATAATAGTAATACATACTTTTTTTTTAATATTTTTAAATACCATATATGAGTTGTTATTGGATTCCTGATGCCTTGCCTTTTCTTGATTAAGGTAACATTCTGTGACCTTGTAACCATGGTTACATACCTGGCTCTGGATTTGATTCTCCAGTTTCTGAACTTCTTTTCTTTCTCTGATATTTAGTAAACCATCTGCCACTCTTTCTCTGTTTGCCCTCTGATACTCACCTGAGAACATGTATAGCTTCTATTTCACCTTTCTTCCCCCATATTTACATCCCCCTTTTAGTGTTAGTCTTTCCCTAACAAAATACAGATCACCCATACTTTTTATTTGTTGTTAGATAATGATGTTTCTATATGAGCTTAATTTCCCCATGGATAAAATGGACAAAAAGTATTAAAAGACTTAGCATATTTCCTGGATGAATAAACTTAAAGCATAAAATTATAATTTAGCAAGAACTGCACAGGAGCTGAAATGCTAAAAGATTTTAGTAAATAATTATTTTTGGAAATTTTACTTAGGAATTGAAAGAATATGATAAATCAATGATATCAGATCTTAGGCAAATAACTTCTAGAAGAGCAAATATATTGGTTGCATAGGTTCTTGGTCAATCAGCTAGTAAATTTAAAATCTATAGTGAATGATTTTATCCAGATAGAAGAGCTTTAAAACCTATCCATATTGTTTACATGGGTGACATCGAAGGTTATCCAAAAACTCCCTGATAAAACAAAAACAGGAATTTTCAGTTTTAGTTTTTGTCTCTCAATCTACTTTAAAGAAACTTTTAGCATTAAAAAAATCATCTTGAATACATACCCAACAGAACTCCTGTGATGGTAAGAGAGGTTGTTAAGGATGTGTTAAGCCTCTCACACTGCTATATTATTGTTTTAAGGGAATAGTAAATATCAATCCCATCTAAAGAACTCCTGTGATGATATTGACATAAATTTAGAAAGCTTTTAAGATTTTTCTTAGACTTCCAAGCTTGAAGGCAAAACAGTCCATTAGCCATTATTTTAATAACTACTAAACAAACTGATCCCTTAAAATTCATTCATATAATAGTTTCATTTGCAAAGAGTTAAAAGTATCAGTTACTCTTACCACATCTACCAAAGAGGTGAATTGTTATCCATTCCTTGTTGAATTAGCACAACATTCATGTAAATAAGAGGCTAAAGATACATTTTTGGAATTTTTGGTTTCATCTTATGGTCCATCAGGTCTTGGACTTTGAGGGTAACTGAGTTTTAACTGTTTCTATATTCCATGAGATCACAGTGCATGACCCTTTCTCACTTCTATACCTTTGGTATGTAACACGGTGCTTCACATGTGACAGGAACTTAATGAGTAATTGCTGGGGGAGTAAACCAGTGAAGGCTTGGGCTGCCAGCCACAACAACCTAACTAAAAAGAGCCTTCTGGCTTATACTTCTGGGAATACATTTGCCAGATTTGAAAAAATTATAACAAGGGATCAAAAAGGGACACTTTTCCTCTTTGGCTCTGCCTTCTCTCCTACTAACTTTTATCTTTCAAGACCTCTCCAATGTGTCTTCCTCTCCAGGAAATTTTCTCTGACTCCCCTTCTCCAGGCTAAGCTAAGATTATATCTGCTATAAAGATATAAATCATGATGTATATGAGGAATTAAAATCAGTTTGGTATTATTTGAAAATAAGAGTGAGAATGTAACACAAACTAAAGCTAGAGAGTTGGGAGGAAGCCTGGCCACAGAGGGCCTTGTCTTAATGCTAATAGATTTAAAAATCATCCCGTGGTGATGTAAAGCCAATGATGGGATTTACTAGATTGTGCCATTGACATATTTTGATTCAAAATGAATCATTTGGGGAAAATGTAAAGGTGGGAGAGTAGGGCAGAGACAAGATGGGCTGCAGAGATTATTTTAAAAGTCTAGATAAAGACGATAAGGGCCTGAATAGAGCAGGGGTAAGAAGAAAGAACACATTCACTATCTAGAGGGTCAAATCAAAAGGACTTACAAACAGTTTAGATTTAGGGAGAAGGGTCACCCTAACTCATTAATTCAAGTATTTATTGTCTATCTCCTATATTTCAGATACTGTACTGGTAGGATAAATAGGTAGTAAACAAGCATTATCCTTGCTCTCAAGAGGCTTATTGTCTAATGGGAGAGATTCTAGTGTTAAGTAGAACAGGAGAATAGATAACTGATGACTTTTAAATTCCTGGCTTGGACCACTGAATGGATGATAGTGCTATTAACTGTGAAAGAAAATACAGGAGGAGCAAGCAGGGAAACAGATTTCAAATATTAAGAAATCAAATAGAAGACAATGAATAAGTAATATAAATTGTGGTGATGGAATCTCATTTCTTTGAAATTAGTGCTTTAAACTAAACGATTTCCTAAAAACTAAACTTCTATCATTCTGTATTCTTTATTTATAAGAGAACTCAAAATTCAAAGCTTTAAGTTAAAAGAAAAAATAATTTTTCATCTTTAATACGGCCCCTTTATTTTCTAATAGAATAATTTCTAGGAAAATTATTTCAAACACTGAGCTTCCTCTAGTGATTTAAAACAGTGATTTGCCTTGCTAATTTATTATTTATTTATGGGCATTATTTAATGACACAGGAAAACAACACATTATGAAATAAGCTGGTTACAAGTAGGAGGTAATTGATTATCTCATTTCTGATAGAAAATTTAAAGGTACATATACAAGCCCCCTAAGGGCTATGCATGAAAATGTTGACAATTTTTACTTCTGCTCTATGACTAAAGAGTCTTCCATTTTTGTGTATTTTTGTGTATATTCAATTAGCCAACATACAGTACATCATCAGTTTCAGTTGTAGTGTTCAATGATTTATCAGTTGTGTATAGCACCCAGTGCTCATCACATCATGTACCCTTACTTAATGCCTTGCTAATTTTAAACTCCCACAAATATTTTCAGAAATCCAACTCTTCCTTCGCTTCCATTAAATATCGAGGGAGCACAATACAAGGAGATGATTAAAATGGAATGCACTGGACATGACTGAGATTATGGAAAGTGGAAACAAGTTCAGAGATTTAAAGAAAAATGGATTGGCTGAGAAATAAGAGACCATGGGAAACAACAAACAATGAGGTAGAATGGTCTTGAGGCATCCTATTGGTAGAGGGTTCTAAAGTGTAGACTGAAAAACTAAGATTTGATTTAATATGAAAGAAGTCATTTCTATAATAATCAAGAAAATGACCTAAGCATAATGTCAGAAAAAAATGTTATCATTGCAGTTGTACAGAGGATGGAGTAGAATTTGGAAGAGTGAAGGCAGGGACACAGATGCTATGATATAGGCAATTAGATGACAGGATCATGAAGTGACTAAACAGTGCAGCAGAGGCAGTTTTAGTGACTCATCCCATATAGGAAATGTCATCTAGAAAAAATGGACTTGTTCCAAAAATGTGCTTACACTTTACAGAGCTCCTACAAGGTTATTTGGAAAATGTCACCCTTGAGAGATGCTCCTCACAAAGAAGGCATAGCAAAATCTTTGGATGTAAAATTAACATGAACAGCTTCATGTATCTAAGCCCTAGGAAGCAACATACCTGTAGAAGGAAGAACAAGTGATAAATCTTAGACTGAAAGTGCCTTGAGTATAAAAGACTTAGTAGGATCATCTGGAATGACTTCATGTTCATGCAGAAGTGTTGAGGAAACAGAAAGCTATGATTACATAATTGACACAATCATTGATTGCATCAAGAAATGTCAGGTGTTTCAGATTACTAACAGAGGAAATGGGAACAAAAGCACTGAACATACCCTATAAATGACAACATGCTTCAATGGCAAAATGTCAAGACACTGAAGTTTGTAACTTCAGTGACTTCAGGTTAAGTCAAGCCAAGTTTCCAATTTAATTTACTATGCTTGTTGAAAAAAAAGTAGTAATTTGGCACATAGCATTTTAGAATAATATATAATGTCAATTTAAATATGATTTTGGGTGTTCAATGTTAGAATTACTGTGGTCTGAAAACCCTTTTTTTTAAGTTTCAGCTTTCTCAATGGTACAGAAGAAAGTGTAGATGATTTATAAGGTATCTATATGAATTCTGGTCATTTTTTAGAACAAGAGTAAATAAAGCTGTGTCGACATTAACTGTGTTGTTAACAGAAGCAAGGCAGAAGTGAAACAGCTCTATTGGCCTCAGCCCAGATGGGTTTTGTATTGGCCAAATTTATACAGTTCATAACACATGGCAAGATAAGAATATTTTTATATTTTCTATAATAGTAATATGACCATATAAAAATATTTGTTTTATCAACAAGTAGAAAAATATAGACTACATATGAATGTTTATATAGATTTAATTTAGTATCCAAAGTGTGGGATGTAGCTTATTTAAATTGAAAGGACTCCAAGTAACTAATAAACTCAAGGTGTGAGATAGAAAAAATACTAGAAACATGCAATAATCACCTTGAGCAGTATCGGCAATTCTATAAAAAATATAGATATGAATAATTATCTTAAGATTCTTTAATATAGATATAACAAATATTACATAAATACTGTATAAATATACTAACTATAATCACACATTCATAGGAGAGTTTTATCAGGTTATGTGTTAGAGTAACAGAGTGGCTCTTAAATGCCAATGCAAATGCCAATGGTCATTTGGGGGCATTTAAAAAATCCAGATAACTTGGTCCTGTCCAAGATTCCATAGATTTGGAGTAGTGCATGGAAATCTACTTTTTAATCCCCTGTTAATCTTTATGTTCAGCCATGTCTGGTAGTCATGAGACTAGAGTCCTAACTGAATAAATCAATTAAAGCTCAGTAGAGGAGGTGGGCCTTGAGCAGCAGTTTATTCACACAGTTGTCTATCAAATACTGTTTACTGAAGATTAACTCTTTGCCAGGTGCTAGAAATATAAAACTAAAAAAGACAGTTGTAGTAATTTACATAAAAGAGATACACACCAGAGAAACATTTATATAAAACAGGATATTCAGAATCATTTCCAGGAGGAAATGAGGCTGCAGTTGAAGTTTGAAAAACAGAGAAGAGAAATTGCTTTAGAGAAAAGAAAAGAAATTAGTGAAACAGCAAATATGAAGAGAGGAGCAGTAAAAAAAAACTTAGAGGCAAAGACATTTATTAAAATTATTAGTTTCATAATTATTAAAAAGTTTAATATACAATAATTTAATAATTACTCAGATACATTTCTCTAATGAAGTCACATCTATTTTCATAATGGAGTATTCCCCAGAATATTAATGCTATTTTTTCTTTTTTTTTGGAGGGGGGGAGGATTGAAAAAAATGTAGCATCAAGATCTGAATCCCAGCTTCACCCATGTACTAACTATATGTCTTCAGGGAAAGATTAAATTTCTGCTTTTATAAAATGCACTTATTATTACTTCTTAAGGTTTCTCGTTAGGATTTAAGTGCAAATTGCCTTCATTATTTTCCTTTCCACTGCCACCTCTGTTCTCAGTACCAGCAAGTGGTGCCCACTATAATCTAATTGTCCAAAACAGAAACCTTGACTTTATGGTTGACTATTACCTAGGGACACCAATAGTGCACACAGCACCCTTATGTGATTTAGGAAAGTTCTTACTTCCTCCTGGCAGACATAGGACATGCCAAGTACAGAATCAAGTGATCTGGGCTCACTTTAGTCTTCAGCATCCATTCATCTCCTAGGCTGTCCATCTTGTGCAAGGTGAAAGCTGCAGAATTGAGCACAGCATTCCTGTTCTTCTTTTGCCTCAATGTCACATCCCACCACTCCCCCCATACTATTTTTATTGTTTTCCAAAGTTGCTTTGAGCCTATATAGTTCTTGCTATCCCCAAGGCTCTCCTACTCCAAAATACAAATCCCTGATATATGGATAATTTTCACAACCCTCTCACTACCTTTTCTCTTGCTTCATCAGTAGCCTACAGTGTAGTCAGAATGATACTTGTCAAAGTCAAATACAATTGATTGTCTATCTTTCTGCTAAAAACCTGATAATGGCTTCCTATTGCCACAGGAAAAAGTAGAAGGCACTCTCACAGGTACCACTTCAAGAGCATACAAGGTCCTTCATTACTGGTTGGCTCTCCGCTTATTTCTCCAGACTCCTTTATTGCCACTCCCTATTACCCACAGTGCTTGGCAGCTTCATGAAAATTGTTCTGGTTCCTCTGCTTCGTTGTGCATGCTGTTCCTTCTCTGAAGCCTTCGATCTCTTAACTTAGCAAGCCTCTGCTTATATTTCAGGTTTCAGCTTAGATTTCTTTTTTCCTGGTAAACTTTCCCTCACCCACAAAGTAGTTTAGGGCTATCCTTCTGTGTCTTTTGCCCAACACTGCATTTTTCTTTCTATAATATAGCATCTTATGCTGTATTGCAATTTCCTGTGTAACTATTTGTCTTCCTTATGAGGCACTAGTGCTGTAAGGACAGGCAATGTGCCTAACTTATCAGCTGTTGTGCTGTAGTTTGCTATGTCCCTTGCACACAGAGGCTATTCCATAATTACTTATTTAGTTGGATTAAATTAAGTATTAGTAAAGCAGTTAGCATGGTGTCTGCCACATAGTAAATGCTTTGTAAATGGTAACTATTTTTTATATTATTTTTTTATTTAAAAGACATCCTTTGGAGAGCCTGGGTGGCTCAGTCAGTTAAGTGTCTGACTCTTGATTTCAAGCTATGAGATCAAGCCCCACATTGGACTCTGTGCTGGGCATGGAGCCTGCTTAATATTCTTTCTCTCTCCCTCTCCCTCTGCTCCTCCCCTTGCCATCCTCCCCACTCCCACCTCTTTCTATCTATTAAAAAAATATTTATTCCTTGACTCCTCAATAACCATATAATGAGTTACCAGATTAAAAAATATAAAATATATATCTACAAATTTGTGAAAAATAGTTTTTGCATGTATCTATATCTCCTATTCCAGGAACACAAGAGATAATAAAATTATTAGCTGAAATATTTTTCTTTAGAATTAGAAAAGCTAATATTGTATTTATGTATGTATGATATATAAATTAACATTTATATTGTTTGCAGCACTGAGATATCAGGAGTGAGAACACATTGTTTTTCTTTTTTTTGTTGTTACAGATCATTTTCTTCAAGTCAAGAGATTTCTCAATATAATTATCAGCAGAAGATTGTAAACTGCAAGTCAATAAGAAGTTTTCAGGTACAGAATTTAGTAATATTCCATTATATATAAAATTTTCTGTTATGTATGAATATGTTCTGTTATGTATGAATATATTCTGTTATGTTATGTATGCATGTTATGTATTATATTTCATTATATATAACATATACATACATATATATATTTATATACATACACACACATACATACCTCTACACACACACACACACACACGTGTGTATATATACACACACGTGTGTATATATATATATATATATATACACACGTGTGTGTGTGTGTGTGTGTGTGTGTGTGTGTGTGTGTGTGTACCACATCTCCTTTATGCATTCATCTCTCAGTGGACATCTGGGCTCTTTCCACATTTTGGCTATTGTGAATGTTGCTGCTATAAACATTGGCGTGCATGTGCTCCTTCAAATTGCTGTGTTTGTATCCTTTGGATAAATATCTAGTAGTGCAATTGCTGATCATAGGATAGACTTATTTTTAACTTTCTGAGGAACTTCCATAGTGTTTTCGAGAGTGGGTGTACCAGTTTGCAGTCCCACCAACAGTGTAAGAGTTTCTTTAAAGAAGACATACAAATGGCCAACAGACACATGAAAAAATGCTCAACATTACTTGACTTCAGGGAAATACAATTCAAAAACACAATGAGATATCACCTCACACTGGTCAGAAAGACCAAAATCAATGACTCAGAGAACACTTTTTAAAAACTTAAATCCACTTAACCAACATATAATACATCACTAGTTTTTGATGTAATATTCAGTAATTTTTTAAAGATAGAACCTCTATTGAGTATCTGTGGTTTGAATAAAATATGTATATATCTTAGAGAAAAAATGACCCATCATAATTGTTCCACATTGGGCCAAAATTGTCAGGTCTTAGTATCTTAGTCTCATTTACTGGCTTACCCTCAGAAGAGTGGAAGTTGGCAAGGCAACTCACTCAAACTGAAGGAATTTGTGGAAGGGTTGAGAACTATAGGCTGTTTGTCAACAGCAACTTGTGGAAGCTGGGCAACAAATCCCTCCTTAAGGAAAAATATTGGTGGCATCAATATCTAAGTTCATCCCCTGTGTGGCATGAATCCTTTTCTTCAAATCTTTGCAGTTAACAACATCTCTAGAATCTACTAGCCTAAATTTCTTGTGAAAACTTAGAAAAGGAAGCTTAATACTTATAGTCTCCCTCTTCTATTACCTATTTCAGATTCCCTTGCCCTTGACTAGCACTTCCTCAAGTTTTTGTGGCTTAACTATTGGCCTAAACCCATCATTTATGAAGGGCCTGAGCCTCTTGGTTACTATATTCCTTTCAGGATTGGGTAGCTGCATGTCTCATTAAATGTCTTCTGATACAGAGAATAATAAATTTGCCAAATAAATGTGCCTTAGGGCACATAATCTGTTAAGCAAAGATACCACATGTGGCTACAGTTATGACTTCTTTATTTGGATTGGGTAGCTGCATGTCTCATTAAATGTTTTCTGATACAGAGAATAATAAATTTGCCAAATAAATGTGCCTTAGGGCACATAATCTGTAAAGCAAAGATACCACATGTGGCTACAGCTATGACTATTTTTATTTTTTATTTTAAAAAATAAATTTATTTAAAATCTATTATAAAATTTTATTTTATTTTATTTTATTATTTATTTTTATTTTATTAACATATAATGCATTATTTACCTCGGGCATACAGATCTGTGAATCATAAGTCTTATACAATTCACAGAAGTCACCATAGCACATACCCTCCCCAGTTTCCATAATCCAGCCACTCCATCCCTCTCACCCTCCAGCAACACTCAGGTTATTTCTCTAATGGTTTGTTTCCATCCCTTCTGTATAACCTTCTGTAAAATGCAGTTATTCTGATGATTAACTATTATGCTGGATTCAGCTTTCTCTGACTTCTTTCTGCAGGAGATAAAAAGACCTCTCTATGCTAAAAAGAGGTTCTATGCCTTGCACACCTTTTTTCAATCAAGTATTAATTGCTCTCAATCTTCTATTATATTTTTCTAGTGTTTCAAGTGAGCCTAGCAATAGCCACCTGATTTCACTATCCTTATAATTAGTTCTTCCCCACACTTCCCAAACACTTAAATTATAGATCCAGCTAACACATTCTTTTCTACCAATTTACAAACCCAACTTATCACCAGTTAAAACTTTAACTATTGGTCCACTCCATATGCCCAGGACTGTCTATATTCCACCTACTCCAGAGACCTCACTCTAAAGCAGCCCCATCACATGCTTTCTCAGACCATTCTAAGGATCAATTGTCACAGATGTAGGTTCATGGGAATCAGACCCTGATATGAGATTTGTTCTGAAATCTGTTTAATATGGTGTACCCTTGTGATCAGTATCGTGGGAGAGAGGGGAAGGAGTCAGAAGTAAGCAGAAGTTTATCTATAATGGAAGTTCAACAACATACTCCAGGGAGTGCTAGGGCAAAAATGGCCCATCAAAGTTGTCTTGCACTGGGCAAAAATGGCCAGCCTTTATACAATCGCCTCAATCAAGAAATGGATGTGGGCCAACATGGGAAGGGTATTAAATTGGGCAAGTCCTCTCTGTATCTTTGTCAATCCAGTGGGAATGACAGTTTAATACTGTCTACCAATAGCATTCTCAGCAGAGGAAGCAACAGATTTTTCCTTAAATGGAGAACTGGGAAGTGCATCAAGTCTACCAACAGGGAAAGCCAATATTCAAATCTAGGCAGTCTGATTGAAGTGAAGTGTTTTCACTATCAACCTCTACACCATACTCTTTGTCTATAAGGTACTAGGCATTTCTAACATTTGGGCATACAAGAAAATTAAAGCATAGTAACTATGATACTCTGAAACTGACCCTTAATTTTCCTAAAACCAAAAGCTTATGGGTTGTTTGATTTCTTTTATACATATTATTTATCTTACTATGACATTTTAAAATTGAGCTCATGGATTGATTTCCATAATTGTCAGTGAAAATATCCAGATTTTTATGCAATCAATTATTTAGCTCTAATGCCAAATGTTAGATAACATCAACAAAAATAAAATGATTAAGAAGTGATAAACTTTCATGCTATAACACTCTTTTTGAACTAAAAACAAGCACAGCTCAGCATAATTTCCATGTAAGACATGAATGATATGATTCTGCAACACTCCATTAAAAAATTGAAAATTGGTTTCTGTATAGGGTTTATCTGGCTTAATAGCAACCAAACAAACCTTCATTAAATATATTTACAAAGATGAAATGTGGCAAATAAATGATATTTGCAATTTGAATGTTAACTCCTCTCCCTGTCATTTATAGTTTACAGGGAGATGGCTTAAATCAACCTTTCTAAACTAGATCCTTTATTATACTCTTGTTGTTGTGCTGTTGTTTTATCATATACATGCCTGACCCAATGTAAACTACAGCCAACAGCTTCCTGAAGATGCCCCACATAATTTTTTTTTGTTTTTCCTGTATTTTTGGTCATCCCAGTCCCTTGACCCTAGTTTCTATCTCTATCCACATTTGCCTGTTGAACATATTTTGGTCTATATCAACTAATATTTCATTTGTGTTTCAAAGTCTATCTTAACCCAACCTCCCCCATGGAGTCTTTCTCAACTCTCATTTTCCATTGCCCTTAAGATAAATTCTAAAATCCTAACACGACCTTCAAGGGGCTGCAAGATCTTGGTTCTGCCCTACCATGTATTCTCATCTCAAACCACTCTCCATACATGAACTAAGATCTCTTGTCACTGCTACATTCCTGTCACCTAGAGCAGAGTCTGATACAGAGAAGCAGCTTGGTAAAAACCCATGGAATGAAATGAAAGAACCCATGTATCATACATATTCTCTATCAGGTCTCAGTGACTGCTCATATGCCCTCTGCCTAGAACACTCTTCCTTCCCACATCCCTCCTTGATTATCTGTTGTTCACTATTCAGATTTCAACTTTAAGAGTGAAAGAAGGCTGCCTCAGAAGATTACATATTGTATAATTCTATTTATTCATACGATATTCTGGAAAAAAAAACCAGCAACAACAAAATGATAACAAGAATAAAAAGGTCAGTGATTGTCAAGAAAAGGGTTGAGGGGACAATAACTACATAATCATAGCATTAGGAAACTTTTTGGGGGTTGAAAAAACTGTATCTTGGTTGTGGGTTGATTATATGATCTATTTATGTGTTAAAACTCATAAAACTCTATGACAAAGAAGTCAATTTTACTGCACATTAATTTAAATAAATTAAAAATACCTAGGAGAGAAATTGCTGAATCATAGAGTAAGTATATGTTTAGTTTTCTAAAAAAAATTCTAGATTTTTCTCTTAAATTTCATATTATATATTTTTATCAACTATAAATGAAAGTCTATGTTGTTCCACATTCTTTTCAAAATTTGGTTTGATTAGTCTTTTTAATATTAGCCATTCTAATGGTTGAGAAATGATATCTTATTGTAGTCCTATATAAATTTCTAATAGCTGCAAATATTTCATAATTTGGCAGTATCACAATTAATTCAAACCACCCTCTAGTGAATCTCTTCCTATCGGTTTTGTTTTTCCTAGAATGCATTGCCTATGGTCACTTAGACCCTTCTGGCACTGGGCTTATTTTAATGTTGCTATTCTAGAAAGAAGTTGGTAGAAAAAGTGGGGTTGAAAGCACATGCTACTGCTACCTTCTCTATTTTATTCAATTTTTATGTGTCATAAAGTTACAGAATTTTGAAGCTACAAGGATCTTTATAGGATACAAACCCTTCATTTTACAAATAACTAAATAAAGCCCATAGAGATTGCATTGTTTTGCCTGGGTCAAATAATTGTCCAGTTTTTTTTAATTTTAAAGTTCAGAATCATGTATTCAATGTTATTGTGACATTTACTGGGGAGAAATTTTAACAAGTCAAAATTACTTTTAAGAGCATTTTCCAAGAATGTATCCATTCATATGACAAATGTTTATTTAGTGTCTCTCAATGCTGGGCATTATGCTAGGTTCCGAGGATGTGAAAGGATGCAGCCCACATTTTCAAGAAACATAAAGCCTAATTGGAGATACAAATGTGTCTCATTCAATCCTGCACTAGATACCAGGTACCGCATAAACAAAGGACAATGTGGAACATAAAAGTAAGTTTCTTTTTTAAGTTTCCAACATAAAAGTAAGTTTCTCTAATTACACTGGAAGGGTCATGGAAGGCTTCACAGAGGAAGTGATATTTGATTTAGGCTTTGAGTACAAAGAATGATTTTATTCAAGATATCAATGCAATTATGGAAAACTTCTGATTATTTAAATTAAAATTACATATAAACATAGAAGATGTACACAGTCATTTCAAATACAGATTAAATCCCAAATCTCTTGAGAGTAGTACAAGAATAAAGAATAATTGAAAACAAGCAGGTGACTTTGAAAGCTTTGGTGAATATTTTGGCAGACAAAGAAATTAGAAGGTATTTTAGTAGGGAAGAAAATAATTTTCTTGGTTCAGGTATCCAAATCATTATGAATTGTAGATTTAAAAGAATTATAATTGTCACCTTCATGAAGTGGGGATCCTGGTGATCAGAGCTGAAGTGATGGGGGGACTACCAACTGATGAACAATAGACATCTTTATTTTTTACAATCACTTCTTTTATACCTTCCACAAGATCTGATTACAAATAGGTTATAGATTTATGTGCAGGATATGGGCTACATGTGAGATGTGATTTATGTGCAGGCAATCAAGTGAGACAAGTGAACAACAACGATTATCTCTTAGCTTTAAATGACAAGAGCAAGTTAAGGATTCTTCACACTTATCAGATCTATCTAAAGGAGGACATGAAAACACTCCAGAGATCCTCCCATGTTTTTTCCAGACTTCAGCCCAGGAAGACTCTTGCCCTCCATCTCCTGGAGTTTTCTCACAGGATTCCACACGACCCCGGTCACATTGGCGAAGATCCGGGTTGTATTCCAACAATAATGAAGGTAGCCACAGAAAACTAATTGTCTTTACACTTCTAAAAAGGCAAATATCATAATTGGAGTTGAGCCAAATGATGTGAAATAAACTGGTCAAGTTTAGTACTACAATCAAGTATATAATGAAGTTAACTGGACATCCTTAATATGCTGTTATATTTCTGCACGCTAATTTTAGTCACAAATATTAAATAGTCATATGTATGATAATTTGTAACATTACTTTTACCCAATCAAATCAAGTATTTCTAGACCGATTTATAGCACAACAGAAAGTTCATAATGTTTCTAAAAACTCCATATTAATTCAAACCAGGTCTTCCATTCTTCTATCAGTAAGTATCCACAGACTTGGACTTCCAGAATCATCATCATCATCATCATCATCAATCACCATCACCATCATCACTGACAATCTTATGAACATTTGTCACATACCATATATTATACCAACTTAGTATCTCAGTGTATTCCTACATCCATTTTGACGATGAGACAACAGCAATGTAAAGAATTTGAATAACTGGGAAGGAGTCATATGACAAGCAAAGCAGAGAAAATATAAAATAGGTTGCAACTTCCAGCAAAAACTTGGTGGCAGCTGAATTATGAATCATTCCACTTCTCTAGCAGGCCATAGGAAAACAAAAACAGTAAGAAAAATGCAAATTCAATTTTCATCAAAGACAGATGACAGAGAAAACACCTCTAAACTAAATTTGCACATGAATGCTGCCCAACACAGAACTGACTAGCAGAACCTTGCAGAAAACTGTGATGGGGTGTGATAAGAATCCAAGGGGAAAGTAGAAAGAGCAGTGAGAAAATAAACTAGCAGATATCAAAGGCCATGAGCACATACACACTAAAGAGCAATACACTCTGAGTGGAAACTGTTTGAGCTGGGTTGCAGAGCACAAGAGGAGGGAGAGAGAGAGAAAGAGGATTCAGCAGTTACCCATGGAAAGATCATAAAATAATTTTAAAAATCTGAGTTTAAGGGTAATCACTCAAAAGGCAGATGTTGTTCCTTTGTAGCAAGGGTAGAGTAGAACCTATAGAAATTTAGGTTCAGGAAACCTCCCTGAGCTGGGTCAGGTTCAAGAGATAGAGGATACACAATGATTCCACAGAGATCAATCTCTATAACAGAAGGAGAAGCCTTTGAATTGTAGAAGTGTCAGATTACCCTCATTTTTCCTCTTCCCCAACATAAACTTCTATAAATAGCTGGCCAATAAAAATAAAATTTAATCAAGTATGAGAAACAGAAAAGGAATAGATACCACATCCACATTACAATATGTTTTAAAAATGACAAAAGAGCAAGAAAACATTCCTAGGGGAAAAAAAAAATCACCAGAGTATATTGTCATGCTTCCCTAATGATAAATGATGTTGAGCATCTTTTCATGTGCCTGTTGGCTATCGTCTTTGGAGAAACATCTTTTCATATTTTCTGACTATTTGGATTAATTTGGATTATTTGGATTATTTGTTTTTGGGGTAGTGAGTTGTGTAAGTTTTTTTTATATATTTTGGATACTAACCCTTTATCAAGTATGTCTTTGGCAAAAATCTTCTCCCATTCCATAGGTTGCCTTTTAGTTTTATTGATTTTTTCCTTTGCTGTGCAGAAGTTTTTATTTTGATGTAGTCCCAGTTAGTTTATTTTTGCCTTCAAAACCCTTGCCTCAAGAGACGTATCTAGAAAAAAGTTGGTATGGCTACTGCCAAAGAAGTTCCTGCCTGTGTTCTCTAGGATTTTAATAGTTTCCTGTCTCACATATATGTCTTTCATCCATTCTGAATTTATTTTTGTGTATGGTGTAAGAAAGTGGTCCACTTTCATTCTTTCACATGTTCCTGTCCAGTTTTCCCAACACCATTTGTTTAAGAGACTGTTTTGTCCCCACTAGATAGTCTTTCCTGCTTTGTTGAAAATTAATTGACCATAGGGGTGCCTGGGTAGCTCAGTGGGTTGAGGCTTCTGCCTTCGGCTTGGGTCATGGTCCTGGGGTCCTGGGATCAAGCCCCACATCTGGCTCTCTGCTCAGTGGGGAGCCTGCTTCCCCCCACCCCACCTGTCTGCCTGCCTCTCTGCCTACCTGTGATCTCTGTCTGTCAAATAAATAAATAAAATCCTTAAAAAAATTAATTGACAATATAGTGGTGAATTTATTTCTGGGTTTTCTATTCTGTTCTACTGATCTATGTATCTACTTCTGTGCCAGTACCATACTGGTTGATTTTTACAGCTTTCTAATTAACCTGAAGTTAACTTTCTAATTAATTGTGATGCCTCTAGCTTTGCTTTTCCTTTTCAAGATTGCTTTGGCTATTCAGGATCTTTAGTGGTTCCACACAAATTTTAAGACAGTTTTTTCTAGCTCTGTGAAAAATGCTAATAGTATTTCAATAGGGATTTCATTAAATGTGTAGATTGCTTTGAGTAGTATAGACATTTTCACAATATTTGTACTTCCAATCCATGAATGTCTTTCCATTTCTTTGTGTCATTTTCAGTTTCTTTCATCAGTGTTTTATACTTTTCAGAGTACAGGTCTTTCACCTCTTTGGTTAGATTTATTTCGGGGTGTTTTATTATTTTGGGGCCAATTGTAAAGAAGATTATTAATTTCTCTTTGTACTGCTTCATTATTGGTGCATAAAAATGCAACAGATTTCCAATAATTGATTTTATATCCTATGACTTTGCTGAAATCATGTATTAGTTATAGAAAATTTTTGGTGGAGTCTTCCAAATTTTCTACATAGAGTATCCTGTCATCTGCAAATAGTGAAAAATTGACTTCTTTTTTGGTGATTTGGATGCCTTTTCTTTGTGTTTTCTGATTGCTGAGGCTAGGACTTTCAGTAGTATATTGAGTAAGAGTGGACATCCTTGTCTTGTTCTTGCTCCTAGTATTCCCCCATTAAGGATGATGTTTGCTGTGGGTTTTTCATATATGACCTTTATTATGTTGAAATACGTTCCTTCCAAATCTATTTTGTTGAGGGATTTTTTTAATCATCAATGAATTTTGTACTTTGCGAAGTGCTTTTTCTGTGTCTCTTGAAATGATCATATAGTTTTATCCTTATTCTTATTGATGTCACATACCATGTTGATTGATTTGAGAATATTGAACCACACTTGTAGCCAAGAAATAAATCTCACTTGATGGTGGTGAATAATTGTTTTAATGTATTGTTAAATTCACTTTGTTACTATTTTGTTGAGGATTTTGCATCTATATTCATAAAGGATATCGGGCTGTAGTTCTTTTCTATACTGGTATCTTTACATGGTTTTGGTATCGAATGAATTTGGAAGTTTTCTTTCATCTTCTATTTTTTTTGGAAAAGATTGAGTATAATACGTATTAACTCTTCTTTAAATGTTTAGTAGAATACATCTGTGAAGCCATCTGTTCTGGACTTTTGTTTGTTGGGAGCTTTTTGATTACTGATTCAATTTCCTTGCTGGTAATTGGGCTGTTCAGATTTCCTATTTTTTCCTGCTTCAGTTTTGGTAGTTTATATATTTCTACAAAATTATCCATTTTTTCAAGGTAATCTAATTTGTGGTTATAAAGTTTTTCATAACATTCTTTTATAATTGTGTTTCTTTGCTGGTTTTATTTCTCCTCTCTCATTTGTGATTTTATTTATTTGCATCCTTTCTCTTTTTTCTTCTTGATAAGTCTGGCTAGAGGTGTTCCAATTTTATTCATTTTTTCCCAAGTTAAGTTCCTTTTAAGCTTTTATTTTTTACATCTACATTTTATAGACATGTGCTTCATTTTAATCCTATTTTCACTATATTTGATTAGATGACAGATAATAGATAAATAGATAGATAGATAGCTGATCAATAGATAGATGTTAGATGCAGAGTCATCTAACAAACAGACCAAAATTCAAACAGGAACAAGTGGATCACTCTGTTTTGTCCACCCTGTAAGATTATAGTCTCCCTCCCTTTTTTTATTGTTTTGTTTTATTTTGGTTTTGTTTGCTTTTCTGTGGTGGCTTCTGACCAATTCAGATTTTTCTAAGGTGTATTTTGTTTGGGTCATGGTTAACATTTTGGACTCTACTCATTTGATCACACACACTTTTCTGGGCAAAATGGCTAGAAGGAGGAATGCACAACAAAAGAAAGACCAGAGGCAATGTTCTCTGATTCAGAGCTAATCTGTGTGGATAAAGTAAGATGTCAGAGATGGAATTCAGGAGAGCAATTATAAAGTTAATCACTAGGTTTAAAAAAAGCATAAATTATTATACAGAATATACTTAATATATATAGTATATATATTATACAGAATATACTTAATATATATAGTATATATATTATAAGTATATATATTATATATTATAATCAATTATAATACAGAATATAATACAGAATCTCTAATGGTGGAAATGAAATCTAATCAGGCCAAACATAGACTGCTATGAATGTGATGCAGTCCAAATCGGATGCTCTAACAGCCAGGGGCGATGAGGCAGAAGAGAGAATAAGTGATCTAGAGGACAGGCTGAAAAGGGAAGAAGTTGAGGAAACGAAAGAAAGACAACGAATATCCCATGAATAAAGGTTTTAAGCAATTAGTGAAGCTATGAAATAAGCTAATGTCAGAATTACTGGGGTGCCTGAGAGAGTGGGGAGAGAGAAAAGGTAGGTCAGAAGGTATATTTATGCAAATCATAGCTGAGAACTTCCCTAATCTGGGGAAGGAAACAAGCATGTGTGTCAAAGAGGCAAAGAGGACTCCTTCCAAAATTGATAAAAAATAGATCAACACCCCGATATATAGTGATGAAGCTTGCAAACCTTAAAGAGAAGGAAGCAATCCTGAGAATAGCTAGTTATTTATGTGCAGAGGGAGGAACATCAGAATAACATCAGACATATCCACAGAAACCAGGCAGTCAAGAAAGGGCTGGTAAGATATATTCAGGGTACTAAATGAGAACATGCAGCCAAGAATACTTTATCCAGCAAAGCTGTCACACAGAATGGAAGGAGGGGTAAATGACATCCAGAACAGACAGAAACTGAAAGAATATGTGACCACCAAATCAGCAAGAAATATTAAGGGGAATACTGTAAGTGAAGAAAGAGCCCAAGAATAACATAGACCAGAAAATAATAGAGACAATCTATAAAACAAGGATTCTGAGGCAATACAATGGCAATAAATCCATCTTTCAATAGTTACTCTGAATGTAAATGGGCTGAATGCTCCAACCAAGAGACACAGAGTATCAAATTGGATAAAAAAGCAAGAAATATCCATATCCTGCCTACAAGAGACTCATTTTAGACCTAAAGACACTTACAGACTGAAAGTGACAAGACAGAGAACACTTTATGATGGTTACAGACTTCAGAAGAAAACTGGGGTAGCAATTCTCATTTCAGACAAATTAGATTTTAAATAAAAGACTGTGGTAAGAGATGTAGAGGACATTATATCACACTTAAAGGGTCTAGCCAATATGAAGATCTAATAATTGTAAATATATGGGCCCCCAATGTGGGAACAACCAATAATATAAGCCAATTAATAACCAAAGTAAAGAAACATATTGATAATAATACATTAATAGTAGGAGACTTCAACACCCCACTCTCAGCAATGAACAGATCATCTAAGCAGAAGATCAACAAAGAAACAAGGACTTTGAAAACACATTAGACCAGATGGACTTCACAGATACATACAGAATATTCCATCATAAAACAACAGAATACTCATTCTTTTCTAGTTCACATGGAACTTTCTCCAGAATAGATCACATACTGGGTCACAAATCAGATCTCAACTTACACCAATAGATTACGATTATTCCTTGCATATTTTCAGACCACAATGCTTTGAAACTGGAACACAGTCACAAGAAGGATTTGGAAGGAACTCAAACACTTGGAGGTTAAAGAGCATCCTGCTAAAGAATGAATGGGTCAACCAGAAATTTAAAAAAAAAAAAAAAGAACTTAAACAATTCATGGAAACTAATGAGAATGAAAACACTTCTGTTCAAAACCTGTGGGATACAGCAAAGGTGTTCCTAAGAAGAAAGTACATCACAATACAAACCTCTCTTAAAAAGTTAGAAAAATCCCAAATGCACAAGCTGATCTTACACCTAAAGGACCTGGAAAAAAAAAAAAACAGCAAATAAAGCCTAAAACAAGCAGAAGAGAAATAATAAAGATTAGAGCAGAAATCAATGAAATAAACCCCAGAAAAATAGTCAAACAGACCAACAAAAGTAGAGGCTAGTTATTTGAAAGAATTAATAAGATTGATAACCCTCTACCCAGACCTACCTAAAAGAGATAGGACCCAAATTAACAATATCATGAATGAAAGGGAAGAAATCATGACTAATATCAAGGAAATACAGAAAATTGTGAGTACATATTATGAGCAATTTTATGCCTACAAATTAGGCAATCTGGGAGAAATGAGGCCTTTCTGGAAACTAATAAACAATCAAGACTGAAGAAGAAGTAGACAAATGAACAGACCAATAACCAACAAGGAAATTGAAGAAATAATCAAAACCTCATAAAAAAACAAGAGTCCAGGATCAGTTGCTTGCCAGGAAAATTCTACCAAACATTAAAAGAAGAAATCATACCTATTCTACTGAATTTTTACCAAAAAATAGAAATGGAAGGAAAACTTACAAACCCCTTCTATGAGGCCAGCATTACTCTGATCCCAAAACAAGACAAAGACTTCATCAAAAAGGAGAATTACAAACCAATATCCCTGATGAATATGGATGCCAAATACTCAACAACAATGTAGTCAATAGGATCCAACAGTACATTAAAAGGATTATTTGCCATGACCAGGTGGAACTTATTTCTGGGGTGGTGGTTCAACATTCGGAAATCAACCAAGATGATAGAGCACATTAATAAAAGAAAAGACAAGCACCATGTGATTCTCTAAATTGATTCAGAAAAAGCATTTGACAAAACACAGCAACTTTTTCTGATTAAAACACTTACTATTATAGGGGTAGAGGAAACATAACTCAATACCATAAAAGCCATCTATGAAAACCCACAGTTAATATCATTCTCAATGGGGAAGAGCTGAGAGCTTCCCCCTTAAGGTCAGGAACACAGGAGGGATGCCCACTATCACCATTATTGTTTAACATTGTACTAGAAGTCCTAACCTCAGCAATCATAAAACAAAAAGAAATAGAAGGCATTCAAATTGGCAAGGAAGAAATCAAAATTTCCCTCTTCACAGATGTTATACTTTTTGTGGAAAACCCAAAAGACTCCAACCCCAACTTACTAGAGCTCATACAGCAATTCACCAATGTAGCAGGATACAAAATCAATGTGCAGAATCAGTTGCATTTCTATACACAAACAATGTGACTGAAGAAAGAGAAATCAAGGAATTGATTCCATTTACAGCAGCATAAAAAACCATAAGATACCTAGAATTAAACCTAATCAAGAGGTAAAGGATGTATACTCTAGAAACTACTAGAATGTTTATGAAAGAAATTAAGGAAGACACAAAGAAATAGAAGAACATCCCATGCACATAGATTGAAAGAATAAACATTATGAAAATGTCTATACTTCCCAGAGCATTTCTACACTTTAAAAAATCTTATTTATTTATTTATTTGACAGACAGAGATCACAAGTAGGCAGAGAGGGAAGCAGAGAGAGAAGAGGGAAGCAGGCTCCCCACTGAGCAGAAAGCCTGATGCAGGGCTCTATCCCAGGACCCTGGGATCATGACCTGAGCTGAAAGCAGAGGCTTTAACCCACTGAGCCACCCAGGTGCCCCGCATTTCTACACTTTTAATGTAATCCCTATCATTGACATTTTTTGCAAAGCTGGAACAAAGAATCTTAAAATTTGTATGGCACTAGGAAAAACCCGAATTACCAGGGTATTGTTGAAAAAGAACACCAAAGCTGGGGTGATGCCTGACTTCAAGCTATATTATAAAGATGTGATCATCAAGACAACGATGCATTGGCACAAAAACAGATACATAGATCAATGGGACAGAACAGAGAGCTCAGAAATGGACCCTCAACCCTACGGTCAGCTAGTCTTCAACAAAGTAGGAAAGAATATTCAATGGGAAAAAGACAGTCTCTTCAATAAATTGTGCTGTGAAAATTGGACAGCTACATGCTGAGAATGAAGCTGGACCATTCTCTTACACCATATACAAAGGTAAACTCAAATTGGATGAAAGACCTCAATTTGAGATAGTAATCTATCAAAATCCAGAGGAGAGCATAGACAGTAACATAGGCAGTAACCTCTTCAACATTGGCCACAGCAATTTCTTGCAAGACGTGTCTCTAAAGGCAAGAGTAACAAAAACAAAAATGAACTATTGGGACTTCATCAAGATAAAACACTCCTGCACAGCAAATGAAACAGCAAAACTAAAAGGCAACCTACAGAATGAAAGAAGATATTTATAGATGACATAACTGATAAAGGGCTAGTATTGAAGATCTATAAAAAACTTATCAAACTCAACACTCAAAGAACAAATAATCCAGTCAAGAAATGGACAGAAGACATGAACAGACACTTCTCTAAAGAAGACATACAAATGGCTAACAGGTGCATGAAAAAAAAATGTTCTACATCAGTTGCCATCAGGGAAATACAAATCAAAACCTCAATGAGATACCACCTTATAGCACTTAGAATGGCAAAAATTAACAAAACAGGAAACAACAAATTTTGGCAAGGATGTGGAGAAAGGGGAATCTTCTTACACTGTTTGCTGGAATGCAAACTGGTACAGTCACTCTGGAAAACAGTATGAACGTTCCTCAAAAATTTCAAAATAAAGCTACCCTATGGCCCCACAGTTGCATTGCTGGGTATTTACCCCAAAGATACAGATGTAGTGAAAAGAAGGAGAACATGCAACCCAATGTTCATAGCAGCAATGTCCACAATAGCCAAACTGTGGAAGGAAGTGAGATGCCCTTCAACAGATGAATGGATAAAGATAAAGATATTTCTCAGCCATCAGAAAGGATGAATACCTACAATTTGCATCAATATGGATGGAACTGGAGGGGATCATGCTAAGTGAAATAAGTCAAGCATAGAAAGACAATTATATGGTCTCTCTCATATGTGAAACATAACAAATAGAGGGGAAGACCAAGGGGAAGGAAGGGAAAACTGAATGGGAAGAAATCAGAGAGGGAGATGAACCATGAGAGACTATGGAGTCCAGTAAACAAACTGGGTTACAGAAGGGAGGAGGATGGGGTTATGGGTATTAAGGAGGGCACATGTTGTGATGATCACTGGTTATATGCAAATAATGAATCATTGAAGACTATATCAAAAGCTAATGATGTACTATATGTTGGCCAACTGAACATAATAAAAAATATATAAAATAAAAAATTCCAAACTTTGGGGGGAAAATAACATTTAAAAAAAGAGAACACCCTACAACCCAGCCATTGCACTACTGGGTATTTACCCCAAAGATACAGTTGTAGTGAAACTAAGGGGCACCTGCACCCTAATTTTCATAGTAGTAATGTCCACAACAGCCAAACTGTGGAAGGAGTTGAGATGACCTTCAAAAGATGAATGGATAAAGATGATGTGGTTCAGATATACAAAGGAATATTCCTCAGCTATCCAAAAGAATGAATACCACTTACATCGACATGAATGGAACTGGAGAGTATCATGCTAAGTGAAATAAGTCAATCAGAGAAAGCAAATTATCATATGGTTTCACTCATATGTGGAACATAAGGAATAACACAGAGAACCATAGGGACAGAGAGGGAACCAAACAGGAATAAATCAGAGAGGGAGAGAAACCATGAGAGACATCTAACTCTGGGAAACCGGCTGAGGGTTGGAAAGGGAGGTGGGAGAGAGGATGGGGTAACTAGGTAATGAGCATTAAGGAGGACACGTGATATGATGTGCACTGGGTGTTATATGCAGCTAATGAATAATTGAATATTATAACAAACACTAATGATGTACTTATTATATGTTGGCCAATTGAATTTAAATTTTAAAAATTGGGAAAAACTGCTTGTATCTTCATGAAACAAGGAAAAGAAGACTACTTTGAAATAAATATTGCTACCCAGTCTTCTTTTGACATCCATTTGCATGATAGATGTTTCTCCACCCTCTCACTTTCAATCTGCAGTTATCTTTAAGTCTAAAATTAGTCTCTTGCAGGCAGCATATAAATGGGTGTGGCGTTTTAATCCATCTGTCACAATACGCCTTTTGATTAGACCATTTAGTCCATTTACATTCAAAGTATTTATTGTCATTATCTGTTTTGTGGTTGTTTTTGAAGATTTTCTCTGATCCTTTTCTTGTCTTTCTCTCTTCATGGTTTATTGATTTTCTTTAGTATTGTATTTGGATTTCTTTGTTTTTACTTCCATATTTATTAGTGGTAAATTAGTGCATATTTTTATACCTTGTTCCTATTAGGTTTGTATATAATCTTTTCTTTATATAGCAGTCTACATTAATTTGATGATTGCTTACATTTAAACACATTCTTTATTCCTCTCATCCTATGCTTTAGGTATATGTTGTTATATTTTATACCCTTTTATTTGGTGATTTTTGCAATTTTTTTAAAAGAAATATCAGTTTTTACTGTTTTTGTGTTTCCTACCTTCATAATGTCATTTTTGGTTTCTGCCTTCCATTCGAAAGAGTCCCCTTTACTGTTTCTCCTAGGACTGGTTTAGTGGTCATAAACTCCTTTAGGTTTTGTTTGGGAAGCTATTTTTCCTTCTCTCTTTTTTTTTTCCTCCTTCCATTTTTAATGACAGCCTTGCTGAATAGGGTATTCTTGGCTACAGAGTTTTTCCATTTTTCCATTTTCCATTTTTCCATTCTTTAAATATATCATGTTCTTCTGGCTTGGAAGGTTTCTGCTGAAAAATCCTTTTCTAGCCTAGTGGGTTTTAAACATTTTTCTTTATCACTGTATTTCTCCAGTTTAATTACAGTATGTCTTCGTGTGGCTCTGCTTTTGAATTTGGCATGTGTTCTCTGTGCCACCTGGTTCTAGATATCTGTTTCCATCCCCACATTAGTGAATTGTTCAGCTGTTCTTTCTTCAAATAAATTTTCTGCCCCCTTTTCTTTCTTCTTCTGGGACTCCTATAGTACAAATATTACTACATTTGTTGGAGACACTGAGTTCTCTAAATATATTGTTATTTGTCAATCTTTTTCTTTTCTTTAAGAAATTTTTCTTTTTTTTTCTTTTTTTTATTTATTTAATTTCTTTTCAGTGTAACAGAATTCATTGTTTATGCACCACACCCAGTGCTCCATGCAATACATGTCCTCCATAAAACCCAACACCTGGCTCCCCCAACCTCCCACGCCCACCCCTTCAAAACCCTCAGAATGTTTTTCAGAGTCCATAGTCTCTCATGGTTCAACTCCCCTTCCAATTTCCCTCAACTCTCTTCTCCTTTCCATCTCCCCATGTCCTCTGTGTTATTGTTATGCTCCACAAATAAGTGAAACCATATGATAATTGACTCTCTCTGCTTGACTTATTTCACTCAGCATTATCTCTTCCAGTCCCATCCATGTTGATAAAAAGTTGGGCATTCATCCTTTCTGATGGAAGCATAATACTCCATAGTGTATATGGACCACATCTTCCTTATCCATTCGTCCGTTGAAGGGCATCTTGGTTCTTTCCACAGTTTGGTGATGGTGGCCATTGCTGCTATGAACATTGGGGTACAGATGGCCTTCTTTTCATTAGATCTGTATCTTTGGGGTAAACACCCAGTAGTGCTATTGCAGGGTCATAGGGAAGTTCTATTTTTAATTTCTTAAGGAATCTCCACACTCTTTTCCAAAGTGGTTGCACCAACTTGCATTCCCACCAACAGTGTAAGAGGGTTCCCCTTTCTCCACATCCTGTCCAACACACGTTGTTTCCTGTCTTGCTGATTTTGGCCATTCTAACGGGTGTAAGGTGGTTATCCAGACAATAGCTAGGTTGGAGAAAGCCATGGATGACAAAATGGAATTGATTAGGGCAGAAGTGAAAGCCACCAGGGATGATGTTCACAATCCTTTTCTTTTTAAGACTTATTTATTTTAGAGAGAGTTGTGGGGAGGGTCAGAAGGAGAGGGAGAGAATCCTAAACAGACTCCCCACTGAGCTTGGAGCCCCACATGAGGCTTGATCCCATGACCCTAAGATCATGACATGAGCTGAAATCAAGTCAGATCCTTAACTGACTTAACCCAGGTGCTCTCCCTTTTGTTCAGCTTGATTACTTTCTATTACTTTGTCTTCTAGGTCATAAATTTGTTAACTCTGTTTTCCAGTCTGCTCTTAATTCTATCAAATGTGTTTTGCATTCATTTACTGAGCTCTTTATCTCTATGTTATTACTTGTTTCTGTGTTAAGGGTCTTTCTTATGTCTTTAATATTTTTCTCAAGTCCAGTAAATATCCTTATGATCACTACTGTAAATTCTATATCATCAGGAGGTGAAGGAAAAAAATTTTAAAAAGCAAAATAAAGCAAGTGTATACAACTATTTCACATGAATAATAATATTGTAAATAAAATAAAGAGACAAATCCAAAAATATTTAACCTGATATGTAACTATTTCTCTTCAGTTGGGGGTGGATAGATGAAAAGGAACAGAAAAAGTTTGAATTTTTTGTAGGTATTTTTTATAGTAATGTGAGAGAAACAATTCTAAAGTTATTTAGGTATACTCTTAAATTGAGAAAATTAAATAAATGCTTTTAATGTTTCAATGTTAGTAACCAGTACTCACTACGGAAGATAAAAATACAAATATAGAAAGAAGGAGGCAAGGAAAAGTATGGAAATGATTGGATTTGGAGATATGAGTAAGAACTAAGGATGTCTAATATTCTCATATACAGATAGATTATAGAAGTTTTACATACATGTTATACAGATCATATATGTATAATGTATAATAGGTTCTAGGTGCACATACACACATAGGTGTATGAATGCATATACATGAATCCACACATTAACGCTGTCTACTAAAAGGTCCTAAAAGCAAAGATGATACTCCAGTAGCAGGGAGGGCATTGAGTGCCTAAGTATGTGTTTCTAATTATATTTTCCACTAAAATGAACCAAGGTTCCTCAGAAAAAGATGAATGATTCAATGGTTGGGGAAGGAAATGCAAAATGATCCTAAAACATATAAAGTCATAAAATAAGAAGTTAAGAACAAGTGATTACAACATGTTAAAAGGGCAAAGGATCCAGTGTACAGGAACTTCTACTGGGCAAATCTAATACAATTTGAGCACTGGAATAAAAATAGTATTGAAAAATAAATATTTTAAATTTTAAGAATTGAAATCCATGAATCCATTTTGTTAATGACTAAGTAAATACATGCATACATACATACATATGTACATACATACATAAATGAAGTAGAACTTTTCCTTATAGAAGTATGCTGACTGATAATGGTGGAGGGAAAATTGGAGTAAGAACAACAAAATTTTCAACTATAATAATAAAGATTGGAAGGAGAAAGGAGCAACTATATGATGAGTAAACTGAACAGTACCTTGACCAACTGAACAAAATCATGGCAGTTTTTTGTATGCTCCCCAATTTTTTTTTCTCTACATTTGAAAATATTTCCAAATAGAAAGGTTTTTTTTTTTTAATTGTAGAAGAACAAAGAACATAGACATCAAATATAGTGGGTTGAATTGTGTCCTTCCAAAAGACATGTTCAAGTCCTAACCTCTCGTATCTATAAATATGACTTCATTTAGGAATAAGGATTTTGCAAAAGTAATTAGATATTGAGATGAAACCACACTGGATTAGAGTGAGCCCTAAATATAATGCTTATAACCTCATAAGAAATGCATGTAACCTTATAAGAAAAGAAGAGAACATAGAAACACACAGAGAAAAAGGACACCTGAAAACAGAGGCAGAGATTGGAGTGATGCAGATAAAAGCCAAAGTATACCAAAGGCTTCTGAGTGCCACCAGAAGCTAGGAGGAGACAAGGAAGAATTCTATCCTAGAGACTTCAGATGTAGCACAATCTTGCTGACACCTTGATTTTATATCCCTAGCCTCCAGAACTTTGAGAAAATAAGTTTGTTGTTTTGAAAGAGCAAATTTGTTACAGCAGCCCTTGGGAATTAATATATCATGAAAAATACTAGAGCTATGAAGAAAAATATCAAAAAGAAAAAAAGAAAAGAATTAGAAAGAAAATAAATATACAAACCAGGCAAAAGAGAACCAATCCTTGCACAAATGAAGTCTCCAAGGAGGAAGATAAAAATGGAACAGAATGAATATTTTAAAATATAATTCATAACAAAGAATATTTTACTAAAAATAATTGAATCTACATATGGAAACAGCATACAATACACAAAATCTAATTCAGAATAGTTTACATTGATTTTAATGTTTGAAAATATGTAGATTTCAATGATAAAGAAAAATTCTTTCAACAGCCAGATAAAAGTATGTAATGGAAAAAGACAATGGAATCAAATATCTCCACAGTCATGAAATAAAGGAGACACACTTTAAAGATACACAAGAAAAGTAAGTCCCCAGGATTTTGTATTCAGATAAGCATTCCTTCAAGTATAAAGAGAAAACACAAACAATTTTGATGTAAGAACTTAGAGAAGTTCTTTTGTAAACTACTAAAAAAATAAGGATACAACTGTGTAATCTTAAGCATTGTTAGCTATTTTTTAACCAAGGAAAATCTAAAATGAAAACAAACATTGGAATAAGGGATATAATGTTATATTTATGTATGATAATTAGGGTGCCTCGGTGATTCAGGCTCAGTCTGCCTTCAGCTTGTGTCATGGTCCTGGGGACCTGGGATCAAGCCCTGCCTTGGGCTCCTTGCCTAGCATTCAGTCTGCTTCTCCATCTCCCTCTGACCTTTCCCCCTGCTCATGATCTTGCTCACTCTCCCTTTCTCTCAAATGAATAAATAAAAATTTTTAAGAATAAAATAATATAAATTTAAAATGAGAAGAGAATGGGGAGAAATGGAAGTAAAAGGATGTAAGACAAAATCAAAAATCAAATAAAAGTACAAGCATATTTAAAAAAAAAAGAAAGAAAGACAATGGGAAACACCAAAGAAGGCAACACTGTTGATTAATATTGAGTTGTGGAGGAAGGGAGAGACAGATAAAGAAGATACAACCATCTTGAACTGATACATTGTTTGAATTCTAAAATTAAAATTAGTTGTCTTATAAGTTGTTTTATTAACATTTCCTCATTTCCACAAAAGTTAAATCTTTAACTCTGTAGCTATATCTGTGGTTACAGTACTTTTAATTATTTAAAATATTTTATTAAAAATTTATTTCAAAGCCTGTCTCATGTCAAACATTTTTTATAAGTATGGTATTTACTAATAAGCTTCATTTCTCTCATTTCTTCATGGACAAGGATAAAGAATTTGGGGAGAGACATGAGAAGAAAATGTAGAATAATAAAAACTGACAGAAAACCAAAGTCATTTGAAAATAACTACCTAAGAGACTAGAGTAAAAGGTTGCCTTAATGCATAACAACAAATGCAGAAACCAAGTTGAAAAGAATCACAGGGACAGAGAAAGAAAAGAACAGAAGGTAGGATTCCCCATAGCAATATAACAAAAATTGATGTTCTAGTCTGAGACCTTTCTCTTTTATATCTACTTGCTAGAATTGGTACATCTAAGTAGATAGCTATTTATGATAAAGAAGAGGTGGAGAGGAGAAGTGAGTTGGAGGAAATTTGAGGGGGAGACGAATCATAAGAGACTGTGGACTCTGAGAAACAAACTGAGGGTTTTGGAAGGGGGGAGGCTGGGAGGTTGAGTGAGCCTGGTCGTGGGTATTATGGAGGGCACGTATTGCATGTAGCACTGGGTGTGCTACATAAACAATGAATTTTGCAACATTGAAAAGAATTTTAAAAAATTGTTTAAAAAAGAATATTATTTTGTTTTCTGTATTCTAAATTTAGCTATGCCATTTATATTACACTTTCATAATAATTGGTGTTGCAAAAAGATAATAGCTTCTTTTAAGCCCAGATTTCCTCATTTTCAATGAATTCTTTAACTTTTTTTAAAAAGCCAAAATAATGGACAGATGAAGTTTGTGAGGAATGAATTTAGTTCATAACTTAACAAATATCTGCAGTTCTGAATAAGGTCTGGCATCAAGTAGGGAGTTTTTATTTTTGCTCACAATTGTGTGCTTTGTATTTTGCAAGATAGAAGGATTTTATGGATTATATGAATATATTTTGGTGGAACCCACTCCAATGCCCTTCTCAATAGTAACAACACTTATATGTAGTATAACTACAAAACTAATAGAGCATGCTTTCTTTTGTTTCATATATTATAGTTTTAAATTTAAAGTTATCATAGTCTCATATTTTAACCTTAAACATACAATTAGCATTGATTTTCTTATCAACTTTGTAAGTATTATTTCTGGTGTTTAACTTAGCAGAGACATATCTATTGTACATAGCATATATATATATATATATACACATATACACATTTATGCTATGTACAGTAGCATATATGTACACATATATGTATATATATATTCCTATTCCCCTTCCTAGATAGATAAATTTGAAGTTTATATAATTAAACATTTTAAGATAAGCAGCTGATATTTATGACCCCTGTTGTGAAAGATTTCATTTCAGAATGTATTAAAATAACCACCTTCTAATTCTTGACCTTCATGATTCTTTCAAATAACGTGATAGTGTTTTCTTAATAGCACAAAATGAGTAACTCATATTAAAGAGTATCAACTATAGATTAACTGTGACAATCTTTATTTTTAGTACTTTTATTTGCTAGTCTTTCCTCATTCAGTGAAATTCCATATAAATATATACTTTTAATTATAATTTGGAAAAATACCTTAAAAATTACATTGCACTAGGAGCAAAAGCTAGGCTATAAAATTAAAAATTAAAAGTTTCAAAACTGTAATACAAGCCATCTATTTAAGTGTATAAAGCTCCAAAACACAAAACATAACAAATGCACCTATTTGTAAGCTCTGGATCACTATATGCTAAATTGCAGAATGAAGGATGTGAGAACCATAGCCATAATTAGTACATAAACTTGATATTAGTAATTAGTGAATGAATAAATTATCACATAAATTGAAGAATAATTCAAGGTACATAAAATGATATTTTGAGTTGATAGTCATTTAAAAATACTATATAAAAGTGAATTGCAAATACATTATGATGTATGCTTTTTTTTAATTTTTGTTTTTTAATTTTTTATTATGTTATGTTAGTCACCATACATTACATCATTAGTTTTTGATGTAGTGTTCCATGATTCATTGTTTGCTTATAATAGCATGCTCCCTGAAATCCATGCACATCACCACACTTACCCATCCCCTGACGCCCCTCCCTTCTAAAACCCTCAGTTTGTTTCTCGGAGTCCATAGTCTTTCATAGTTTGTCACCCCTTCTGATTTCTCTCCCTTCATTTTTCCCTTCCCTCTCCTAATGTCTTCCATGCTATTCCTTATGTTCCACAAATAAGTGAAACCATATGATAATTCACTTTCTGTGCTTGACTTATTTCACTCGGTATAACCTCCTCCAGTCCCATCCATGTTGATGCAAAAGTTGGGTATTCATCCTTTCTGATGGATGGATAATATTCCATTGTGTATATGGACCACATCTTTATCCATCCATATGTTGAAGGGCATCTCACATCCTTCCACATTTTGGCCATTGTGGACATTGCTGCTATGAACATTGGGGTTCATATGGCCCTTCTTTTCACTACATCTGTTTCTTTGGGGTAAATACCCAGTAGTGCAATTGCTGGGTCATAGGGTAGCTATATATTTTTTTTTTATTTTTTGAGGAACCTCCACACTGTTTTCCAAAGTGGCTGCACCAACTTCCATTCCCACCAACAGGGTAAGAAGCTTCCCCTTTCTCAACATACTCTCCAACATTTGTCATTATGATGTATGTAGGAAAAATAATTATCATTAAGAAACTTTTTGAAGATTACATTTATAAAAATGCATAGCCTATTGAATTCATTCATACATTAGTGTGAATTTTTTTCTCAGCTTAGATCTTCATTTAGGATTCTTCAGGAAATAAGATTTTGGTATGTCAGATAGGATTTGTTGAATTGTAATCAACCATATTGCTATTCCTATTCCTTTCTAATGGAATCCCAATGTTGTTCACATTTTGGTAGCAAAGTACTCACAGCAGTGGACTTAGGTGAAAAAGATGGATCACAATTAGTTTAATCAAATTTCCCTTTGAGACTCTGGTTTAGTGGTGGGCAGATGACTCATTTCTAGTCATTAAGTCTTGATAGGATGTCTATAGGATCAGTTTCCATATAAGGTTTCTTCCTTGATTAAAGAAAAGAAAAGAAAGAACAAAACAAAAAAAAAAAAAAAAAAGGAAAGCCATGCCAGAAGAAAATTTCCTTATTCTTTTTTTTTTTAATATTTATTTATTTATTTATTTGACAGACAGAGATCACAAGTAGGCAGAGAGGCAGGCAGAGAGAAAGGAGGAAGCAAGCCCTCTACTAAACAGAGAGCCCAATGTGGGGCTTGATCCCAGGATGCTGGGACCATGACACGAGCTGAAGGCAGAGGCTTTAACCCACTGAGCCACCCAGGTGCCCCAAAATTTCCTTATGCTTAATTTCAGATGAAGTTATGTGAGACTCTGATGTCTGCAGCTTTAGTAGCTATCTTTGGGCACTGGGAAACAAGAAAGAAGAAAAAACCCAAGCCTCTGACACTAGATAACTAAAAGATGGAGAGTTTGGGACCTTAAAGATATTGTTGAACTACTGATTAACCAGCCCTAGAACTACTTTCCTTTAGACTTTTGTCATGTGAGATAATACCTGTCATATAAGTCAGTATTGCTGAGTGACCTGCTAGTTATCAAATCAATCTGAACACCTGTAAAATAAATCATAAATCTGAGAAAAGAAATGCTGCAATTCTACAAATTGAAAACCAACCACTTTTTGGAAGGAAGGAGGAGCAGAGACTTGAATCTGGGGTGATATAGCAGAGAATGTGGCTTAATCAGACTACCACAAACGATTATAAGCAAGAGAGCACAAAAATCAGAACTTTTAGAAGTCTGCTATAGTGGGGGACATCCGTGATTTAAAGGTGATCCAGTATTGAAGTGGGGTGGAATCCCAGGTGGGACAGTGTGGTGCCTGAGTGTGGCAGAGTTCCCAGGCATCACATCAGGGAAGCTGGAAAACAGTGAGTCTAGGTACCACATTTCTGCTTGGTGTTGTCATAAACTGAGCCACTGCATGGTCCTGCAGCCCCTCTCCTGGAAGGGGCCCAGTAAAAGACAGAAGTGTGGTGAAACACCCCTCTCCCCCAGGAGGAACAGCACAGGTCCATGCAGCAGGAGTCCACAAAATTTGGAGAATTGAAAGTCACATGCCTGAGATAAAAGCACTCAGTCACAGGCTGGGTGAACAGAGTTTGGGGGGAACTAGGGAGACAAAACTAATTGACTGCTGCTTTATGAGGACTCCCTGAAGAATGGGGGCTGCAAACGTTCAGCCTAAGGGTTAGAGAGTGGGTCAGCGCCATATTCAGTCCCCCTTGTCAGTGCTGAAAGCCTTCAGGGAGCAAAAGAAGGTCCCATAATGCAATCTGGAGCAGCTTACACTGAGTCTAGCCCCCTAGCAAGAGAGGCACAATTCCATAAGGCAAAGGCTTATTTATTTAAGCTTTTTTATTTAAACAAATAATGTAACCCCACCACCCTCTCCCAACCCCTCTCCCCCTCCAACC
>ML103093.1:0-51597 GCA_003697995.1 Taxidea taxus jeffersonii
TCAGCTTCTTTATTCTCTGTCATTTGGTCTTCTATATCACTAATTCTTTCTTCTGCCTCATTTATCCTAGCAGTAAGAGCCTCCATTTTTTATTGCACCTCATCAATAGCTTTTTTTATTTCAACTTGATTAGACTTTAGTTCTTTTATTTCTCCAGAAAGGGTTTTTATTTCTCCTGACAGGGTTTCTCTAATATCTTCCATGCCTTTTTCGAGCCCGGCTAGAACCTTGAGAATCGTCATCCTGAATTCCAGATCTGACATATTACCAATGTCTGTATTGATTAGGTCCCTAGCCTTCGGTCCTGCCTCCTGTTCTTTCTTTTGTGGTGAGTTTTTCCGCCTTGTCATTTTGTCCAGATAAGAATCCGCTGTTCTCCTTGTTAAGTAAACTTGGTCTTGGCTGGATTTCTTTGATCTTCTGGGGGAGGGGCCTGTTGTAGTGATTCTCAAGTGGCTTTGCCCCAGGCGGAATTGCACCGTCCTTACCAGGGACCGGTCTAAGTAATCCTCTCAGGTTCACTTTTGGGAGCTTTTGTTCCCTGAATGCTTTCGGTATAGTTCCGGAGGACGGGAATGAAAATGGCGGCCTCCCAATCTCTGGTTCAGAGGAGCCGAGAGCTAGGGGTCCCAGTCTTCAGTGCGCCTTCAGAGAAAAGCGTTTAATCACTCCCATCTCCCCAGCCTCCGTTTGCGCTCGGAGACCTCGCTCGGAGACCATGCTCGGAGAAAATCGTGCGTAATCAATCCCGTCTACTGGCTTCTGGGAGCGCTCCGAGCTCACCCAGCCTGAGACCAAGTGTCTCTGTCTCTGGCAGAGTCCCACCTGGAGTCTCCGAACCCCGTAGATCCCTGAGCTCTCCTGGGTCAGAGTCTCCCCGGATCTTGTGGGGACCCCTCGCACAGAGCACCAGCCCGTGCCACAGAGCACCGGTCTGTGGCACAGACCACTAGGAAACCTCGGCTCTGTCTCCGCAGCCGGCTTCCCCGCTCTAATACCTGTGAGCTCTGCGACACTCAGACACCCCCGATCTTTCTGTGACCCCGCGGGACCTGAGTCCACGCTGTCCCCGTGAGTTCTTCACCCCAGTTTAGCCTCTGGAGCGATGTCCCTCTGTGGAGCAGACTTTTAAAAGTCCTGATTTTGTGCTCCGCCGCTTGCCGGGAGCCAGCCCCTCCCCCTGGGGTCTATCTTCCCGTCGCGTTGGATTCACTTCTCCGCTGGTCCTACCTTTTAAAAGTGGTCGATTTTCTGTTTCTAGAATTGTTGTTTTTCTTCTCTTCGATCTCCTATTGGATTCGTAGGTGTTCGGAATGGTTTGATAGGCTATCTAGCTGATCTCCTGCTGTCTGATGTCGTCTCAGCCTGCTACTTCTCCGCCATCTTGACCAGCCAGCGGTTAATTTGTATCTTAATACTCAAAGGATTATATACCATTGGCAATAGGCACAGCACATAGAAACACACAAATACAATGTTGTTCTGTATCAAACATTAGACTCTCAACTCAGCTAAAAGTGAACATGTGCAAGTAGTTGGGCTGCAAACAAGAGATTAGAGATCCCAGGCTTGATTTCTGTTTGACTTGCTCCTGAGACCCTTGGGAAATTATTTTCTTTGTTCTGTGGGTCTATTTCTCCATATGAGTTGTCTGCATTATTTGTAAGATTTAATCAGACATTCAACAAAGCCAAATATTTTCTGCCTCAAAATAAATTCTGGTAAGACTGCTACAAAGGTTCATCCTTGATTTTCCCCTTAGCTCTCATTAAATGAGATTTTTTCTTAAAATTATTGGGTTCTTAAAATATCAACTTAGAATATGACTTTAATTAATGTCCAGAAAGAAATGTACCACTGAAATCTTGAGACTTTAAAGGGAACAAATTACTGCTCCTCCTAATTAGTATTGGGCATAGTCTCAATAACATGTTCTTCAGACCAGTTCCCAAGAGTCCTCATATTCAGCTATACCAGCAATTGTTAAAGGAGTTTTCCTTTTGGCTTGTCGCCGGTTTTGGATTTTGGCCCAGGATTATGTCTTGAAGTTTAGTGGGCTGAGTGGATAGATCTTGATATTCTCCTGTCTGTGAAGTAGGGGGTATAAGATAGAAAATCAGGATGCTATGAGCATAATAACTGGAGGAAAAACCATATCAACGCTGGACACCTCCAACTTGCCAATAGGCAGCATTTATAGTACATTTCTAGCAAAAATAGCAGAGAAGTGATGCTCGTAACTTAAATTTAATCATACAGACATATTAAAAAAGCACAACTAAGGATCATTCTACAAAATACCTAATACTCTTCAGAAGTGTCAAGTCATGGAAGACAAAGACTGAGGCCTGTCTCTCATTGGAGATGTTACAGTTAAATGCAATGTATGGTCCTGGAGATGTTACAGTTAAATGCAATGTATGATCCTGGATTGGTTACTGAACCAGGGGAAAAAAGACATCAGTGATACAATTGATGAAGTTTGAATAAGGCCTGTAAATCAGTGAATAATATGTTGTATTAATGTTAACTTGTTGGTTGTGGCCATTGTACTATGTCTATGTAAGATTTTTATATTTAGAAAAGCTAGATGAAGAAAATGAATATAGAATGCTTTATACTATTCTCGAAACTGTTTTTTGTAAGTCTTAAATTATAACAAAAAGATGTACTTTGATTTTTTTAAAGTAAAGATATAGAAACATTTAAATCAGTATATGTCGGTGAGGAATTTTTAAGAAAACTAAACCAATAGAAGTAACTAAATATGGGGGATTGAAGCACAAAGAGAGGGAATAGAAAATGCAAATGACAAAGGTAAAAATATTTTTAAATTAACACAATGTCAAGAACTAAATATTTAGAAAATATATCTTCAGATTTTAACAAAACCATTATATGGTACTTTAAAATATATGTTATTTCTAGGTCCTGAAATATGCTCATAAAGATTAAAAGCAAAAGAATAGCAGGCTTTTAAAAAATGTATGTCAGGAATATATTCATGAAAAGAAAGATTGTAGTGCTGATTTGATGTCAAATAAAGCATACTTTAAAACAAAGTGTATTTGGGGCGCCTGGGTGGCTCAGGGGTTAAGCCTCTGCCTTCGGCTCAAGTCATGATCTCAGGGTCCTGGGATTGAGCCCCGCATCGGGCTCTCTGCTCAGCAGGGAGCCTGCTTCTCCGTGTCTCTTCTCCGTGTCTCTCTCTCTCTCTCTGCCTGCCTCTCTGGTGACTTGTGATCTCTGTCAAGTAAATAAATAAAATCTTAAAAAAAATTTTTTTTATAAAAAGTGTATTTAAGAATAAAAATGACTCCCATATACTGATAAAAGTAACAATTTTCCAGGAAGTTTAGGTATCTAAGTTTAGGTACACTCAATAATATAACCTCAATATGTAATTTTAAAATTGCTGGAATTCACAACTCACAATTTGTGTGTTTTAAACACATTTTTTTCTCAGTATTAATGGATTAAGCCTACAAAATAATTATCAAGTTTGAAGAAAATATAAAAAACACAAAAAATCTGCCAGGAATATATAGAACCCTATAGTTATTAGAGGACTGACCACATACTAGTCACAAACCAAGGATCAAGAAATAATAAAGAATCACTCTCAAGTTCTCTCACCACAATAAAATTCTGTTAGAAATCAGTAACAAGAAGATAACTTTTATTTTTTTTTAATTTTTAAAAAAGATTTTATTTATTTATTTGACAGAGAGAG
This sequence comes from Taxidea taxus jeffersonii, assembly GCA_003697995.1. Taxonomy (NCBI): domain Eukaryota; kingdom Metazoa; phylum Chordata; class Mammalia; order Carnivora; family Mustelidae; genus Taxidea; species Taxidea taxus. Next base: position 3,734 of record ML103093.1, read on the forward strand.
AGATCACAAGTAGGCAGAGAAGCAGGCAGAGAGGGGGCTAGGAAGCAGGCTCCCCGCTGAGCAGAGAGCCAGATGCGGGGCTCCATCTCAGAACCCCAGGATCATGACCTGAGCTGAAGGCAGAGGCTGTAACCCTCTGAGCCATCCAGGTGCCCCAAGAAGATAGCATTTAAACTCCCATACATGTTTCAAAATTGTAGAACAGATTTCTGAAGAACATATCAATCAAGAAAGAAACCATCACAAACATTGGAAAAATTGAGAGCTTTAGAGTAATGACAAATTTCACATCAAAATGTGAGCTACAGTTAAAGAAATATTTCAAGAGTAGGGGAGATTGAACATGAGGTAAGCCTCAAACACAAAAGTTAAAAAAAAAAAAAGGAAGGAAGGAAATAAAAAAAAAGAGAAATGAAAGAAGTACTAAACACAGATACACTTAGAGACGATCAAACCAACAAAGTTGAAAGTTGGTTCTCTGAGAAAATGTAAAAGGGAATGAAGACAAAACCTGGCTGATTGATCATATGGTTTCACTTATTTGTGGAGCATAAGAAATAACACGGAGGACATGGGGAGATGGAGAGGAGAAGGGAGTTGAGGGAAATTGGAGGGGGAGATGAAACATGAAAGACTATGGACTCTGAAAAACAATCTGAGGATTTTGAAGGGGCGGAGGGAGGGTGGGAGGTTGGGGGAGCCTGGTGGTGGGCACGTATTATGGAGGGCACGTATTGCATGGAGCACTGGGTGTGGTCCATAAACAATGAATTCTGTTACACTGAAAAGAAATTAAATTTTTTAAAAAATGGAAGGAAAAAAAGAGGTAGCACAAATATTAGGAGGGAAATATTTGGAGAAAATAACAAAATACTCTATAAAATAAAATACTACTTTTAAAAAAAGTAAGATAATTCTGTGATCAAATTGAGTTCCTGAACATAGCAAGCTGAGGGCCTAGCCCTCAGTCTGATGATCAGTGGGGAGTGAAGGATCAAGTAAGATAGCCTTTCCTCATCACCTCCTAAGAATAACGCTTGGGATCCTAACCAGAGGGGAAAAGCTTCTCAAGTCTGAGTGAGCCCTTCCCCCATCCCATCTTAGTCCTGTCAATCACTTAATACAGAGATTTAAACATACCCTCATCAGAAGAAAGATTCTTTTGAGAAGGAGAAAACTAACATATATAATTTTTGAAGGTTTATTATCCTATGTTTGACAGTACCAAGTCACAACATGAAATTCTATTATATATAAGCTGATGGGTGATATATTATCCACAATGACACTTTCAAAGACAAATGCATTTTGAAACTGCAGATTCCTAATCAGAACCTTTGAAAACTGCCACTGTTTTTAAGAATACAACTGTTACTTTTCCACCTGTTAATTACACACAAATGATGATGTTCACAGCTATACTGCAGTCCCTGCCTGCATTTACTTCCTACACTGCTCTTGTAGGAAGTCAGCCTTCATCATTGAACACTCCTCCACTAACTTACACTAAATAAAAGAATTTAGGGACAAGAAGTGCCTAAATTTACCCTCCTTTGCTTTGCTTTTCAAAGTTTTTATTTTGTAAAAGGGAATAATCCAGTTTTGTCTACAGAGTGGTTCTTTTTATTTTTTCTTCCAAATTTTTAAATTCTAGTTAGTTAACATACAGTGCAATATTGGTTTCTGGAATAGAATTCAGTGATTTCTGACTTACCCTCATCATTTACATACAAAACCCAGTGCTCATTGCAAAGTGCCCTCCTTAATACCCATCACTCATCTAACCCCATCCCCCACCGACCTCCCTCCATCAATGCTCAGTTTATTCTCCATCTTCAAGAGTCTTTTATGGTTTATTGCCCTCTCTCCTTTTTTTTCTTTTCCCCCTTTCTATATGTGCATGTCTTCTTAAATTCCACATATGAGTGAGATCATATGGTGTTTGTCTTTCTCTACCTGGCTTTTTTCGCTTACCATAATGCATTCCATCTACATTGTTGCAGATGATAAAAGTCCATTCCTCTTGAGGGCTGAGTAATATTCCATAGTGTATATATATATATATATATATGTATATATATATATATATATATATATACCACATCTTCTTTATCCATTCATTAATGGATGGATATATGGATATTTTGGCTTTCTCCATGATTTGGCTGTTATTGATAATACTGCTCTAAACATCAGGGTACATGTACTCCTCGAATCAGTTTTTTGTATCCTTTGGCTAAATGCCTAGTAGTGCAATTGCGGAATTATAGGGTAGTTCTGGTAGTTCTATTTTTATCTTTTTGGGGAAACTCCATACTGTTTTCCAGAGCAGCTGTACTAGCTTGCATCCCCACCAACAGTGCAAGAGGTTTCCCCTTTCTCCACATCCGTGCCAACACCTGTTGTTTCTTGTATTAATTTTAGCCATTCTGACAGTTGTGAGGTGATATCTCATCCTGGTTTTAATTTGTATTTCCCTGATGCTGAGTGATATTAAACATTTTTTCAGGTGTCTGTTGCAATCTGGATGTCTTCTTTGGAAAAATATCTATTCATGTCTTCTGCCCATTTCTTGACTAGATTATTTAGTTTTGGGGGTGTTGAGTTTGATAAGTTCTTTAGAGATTTTGTGTGCTAACCCTTTATCTTTGCAAATATCTTTTCCCCATTCCATAGACTGCCTTTAGTTTTGTTGATTGTTTCTTACAAATTGGTTCTCAAACTTTGGTTGCATTGGGATCAATTGGAGTGGGGGTTTGGGGGGTTAGGGCAGGAGACACAGGTATCTGTATTTTTACCTAACTGTCTGGTGATTCTGAGGTACATCAAGTTTTGAACAACACAGTTTAGAGTTTTAACATCCGCATGTTCTGGAGTCTGTATATGACTTCTGTAGTATGTCACAACCCTAGGCACCTTGATAACAGACTTACTATATTTGTTAGACATTTTTCTAATATGCAGAACTTGTATTAGCATTTATTTACATGTATTAGCTTTTATTTTCACAACAGACTTTTCAGATCTATACTATTATCCCCATTATACATAAGAGGAAACCAAAATACAAAGAGGTCAAATTACACCTAAAGTTACATAACTAATTAGGAACAGTCTAGCATAACTCAGTTTAAGAGTCTGGCTCTAGAGCTTGTGCACTTAACCACCATCTGTACTGCCTGATAAACACTGGCCATATGACAGTAAATATTGCTAAATGAGGGTCCTCTTTATAGTAACAAAGTCACAGAGCAAAAATACAAACTCATCTTTTGAATGTCACAACTCAAGAGTTGTTACCCTAGATAGGTTAGTAATTCTCAGGATCCATGAGATTTCAGAGATGAATCACATTTAGTTCTGCTCTCAAGGAGTGCAGAACTAGTTGGAGAAATGAAAAGACATGTGACCCCAATCTGTGCTCCATATAAGGAGAGATAGAAGCACAAAATAACAAAAAGGTCTGTTTTTGGTCTTCTTATTGCTTACCTCTGGCAAATCTATGATCAAAATATTTAACCCATGAAAAATAGGCTGACAGAAGTTCTAGATGAGCTTGATTATTTTCTCCAACTCCTTGATATTTCTGTTTTGTTTCGAAGAAATTCGTTGTACCATTCTGGACTCTTATGGCCATGTGCACAAGAAGAAGTCATTGTCACCTCATATATGTAATTGAAGCCATGGAGTAAATTAGAAGATAGATAGGTCCAGGTCAAAACTCCAAAGTACAACTTGTCTTAGAGGCAAATCTCTGAAGATTTGTTTGCAGAAGAGACTGAGTGGCCTAAGAGAAGAGATTGAGTAGCTCCCTAAGAAGGGAGCTAGAAGTGCACATAGGTTCAGTGCTGAAAGCAAAAAAAAAACAAAAAAAAAACCCAATTACATAAAAGTTTACTTTTGAGAGAACTGTGTTCAAATTTAATCATTTAATTGATGAGTGTCCTAATATTTTTAGGGGGAAATTCCATAAGCCAACTTCATCTCCTGATGCCACTTATACTATATCTCCTAAGGTTTCTGGGAAAAATACTGTTACAATTGATGAACGCCGGTGATATGAAGTCTGTTTGCCATTATATAACAAGCTAATTATACATCTGTGCAAATAACAAAATATAGATATCATCATGCACGCGCATGTTAAGAGGCTAGCTCATGAGCCACATGTCCATACAGGCATGCCTATATTTAACCATCATTTTTATCCACAGCATTGCCTTTCATGGGAAAAGCACACTGCTTTTCCAAGAACCTTTATGCACAAGATGTTAACTTTATGCAGGTAAATGATACAGCCTGGGTACAGAATGTTTTGTTTTTTGTTTTTTGTTTTAATTTTCAAAAATGCCCTCAGAATCAATTTTATGAACCACAAAGAAACTGAGTCACACTCACTTGCATTTAAAATGAAATTACCTGGCTGGGTCACTGAACCCATTCTCCAGTGTTGCCTCTGAACAACTATACTATTTCCACGTATTTATTACCTTAAAAGAGCTTCCTTCTATTTTGTATCTGTCTGTGAAAGAACCTTAAAAAGTTTTGTTAAATTCCATGGCCAAACCTTAGTCTCAAATCTTGATGAAACCAAATGACTCCACCCAGGCTTCTGGCATAAATTTTAGAGAAATTGGAGATAATTCTAATTCTTTCCACCAACTACCACTGCCTAGAGTTTTCTGTGTGGGGCCCAAAATGGCTGTGCTGGGAACTGAGTGGGACAACCATGGGTAGGGATAAGAATAGTAGAACGTCTCATGGAAGATAAGATCTACCATAGGTAGGCAGCTAGCCCTTGCCTCTGAGATGAAGACTTATCTTATTAATCACACATGGCAGTGAACAAGATATTAGCAGAGGGTGCCTGGAAAGAGGTAGGAAAATGAGATGTCCTAAAGAGCATCACCATAGCATCTAATAATCCTGAAATAAGAATCTGATCTTATGCTGATCAGAAGCATAAATGAGGACAACTTTCCTTCTCCCTTTCTTCCTCTCATTCCTAGTATTTGTTTGGATTTTTTTCTTTTTTTAAGGGAAGGGGGATTTGCTAAGATAGTAGATTTTCTTTTTTCACTTTTCAAGGAGTTACTGTATACTAAAAAGTTTCTTTTTTGCACGTACTGTCTGCTTAATTAGCAGTTCAAATCAGCTCTATTGATAAAAGATAGAAGCAGCTTTAAGCCCGTGTGAGAGACCAGCCTGGGAGCCTCAAGTCAATCCAGATAGACTGTCTCCTACTGGTGTGAGTCTGCTTAAAAATACTATAGTTCAAAGATACACTAGCCAAGCATCAGTCACTGAGGTTGTTGACATCTAATCACACCAGTGGTCTCATGCACAAGGGCCACACACCTGTTTCCCTTCTTTGCTCTGAGCACAGGTTTATATCTCTTGCCCAGTCTATGTTCCCTGATGTGGGGCAGAGAGGGTTGGGAGATGTGTTTTTAGGGACCCAACAGAAACTAGTCAAAACTCCTCTAAACTTCTCCCTGTATCACAGTCAGATACTGCAAGAGAAGTGTCTACAGAGGCTATATTGTCACTTTTGAGAGGGAGAAAGAGGCTCCCATGCATGCTTCATGAAGGCCAGACCAGAGCGAGACCTTGTTCCACTTCATTTCAGGAAACCTCAGTGCTGTTTCATTTGTAAAAAAAAAAAAATCCATAAATACTTTCATTCAGCAAAACAACAACAACATGTTTCTTTACAAAAATAGACAATACATTTGATAACTCACCTCACAAATGAAACTCAAGTATTTTGAGATATTTTTAAAATATAAAGGTACTCATTTAAAGAACATGGAAAAACAAAAACAAAACAAACAAACAACAACAAAAACAAATGACCTGAAACTCATTAGGCACAAAAATTTCCCGTGGAAGTTCAGGGTTTTAGAAAACACTACATCAGCTTCTTATAGCATATGGCCTTAGAATAATGTAAAAGAGTTAAAATTCCACATTCCCAAGCCAGCAATTTCCTAACTCTTTCTTCCTCACTGACTCAAGAAAGAATTTTCTCTTCTTCTTAGCATCTGCATTGAAAGATTTCCTTGATGTAAAGTCTCTGATTCTCTGCACCAACCTTATGATCCTAACTGAGAAGACTCTCAAGAACAAGTCATGTCATTTCTGTTTTCTTAGTTGTGAGTTTTACTACCCAAGTTGTGTATTCTGGAGATTTAAGTGAAAATATCTAGTAAAACAAAAATGGGATAAGAAATCAGAAGCTGGGCTGCCATCCCTCAGCTGTGACACAGCAGAAGCCACTCATATTAGCTCTGGGCCCGAGTGCCTTTTCTTTGACTCTTGGATTGGGCTAGATCCTTTCTGAAGCTCCTCACAGCTCTGAGACTAACCTGTGGTTAGTCAGACTCAGATTCTGGATATTCATTAGTCATTTTGTGACAAAGTTTGTAAACTGTAAAGAGCTCCACAACCATTATCTCTCTCTCCATCAGGTAGCTTGTCTCTTCCCACAATAACCCACCACAGAATTGGCCTGCTAGTACTTTCACCCTTTCAGATAAGGAGGTGAGTGAGGCAAGGGAGTCAAGATATCTAGTGCTGGAAGACCATCCTCACCACCACTCCCTGAGCCTGCCTCCTTCAGGGTCCCAGCTCTGCCCTTTTCCAGCTGTCTCTTTTAGCCAGTTGCCACCCTTTCTCAGAACTCTTTAAAGATTTTTTCCCTGCAGTAATTACAAGGCCTTCCATCTCCTCTCTCCATTCCACTTATCTGCAAACCAAATTTTAAGAGTTGAAAACTGCACTGTCACTTGGAAATAGTTGTGTGTTAGATGAGCTCTTGCTATTGGCAGTGATAGAAATTGAGTCCCTGAAAATGGTGCATAATTTCTTTCCTTGAAACAAGTCAAATATGAAAAAAATCTGTATTTTTATAGTAATAATGTCTTAGTTCTCATAATTGTACTATATTTAGATATATTTGGGTAGTATAATTGTACTGTATTTAGGCCTGAAATGTCCTTCCTCTGTATACCTAATTCCTACTTCCCTATAAGTCTTATAATTGTACTATATTTATATAATTTACTACATTAGGGGAAACTAGGTGAATCTGTATATGGACACTCTCTGTACTATCTTTGCTACTCTTCCATAATTTTAATATTATTTCAAAACAATTTCCTTCAGTTGGGAAAAAAAACAAAAAACTGAGGACTACTTTTTAAACCTGCTAGAAGTTTAAGTGAATAATGGCCCACAACTCTTCCCTTGCCACCTGAAGAGATTTAGAGGGAATGATGAGTAAGGGACGTGGTTTGGAAAGGTAGTCAGAACAAAACATTTGCTCATACTGCTTCCAATCAGCTCTAGGAACTTCACTAAAAAGAATGCACCCTGGGATGCCTGGGTGGCTCAGTTGGTTAAGCGGCTGCCTTCGGCTCAGGTCATGAGGTCATGATCCCAGCATCCTGGGATCGAGTCCCACATCGGGCTCCTTGCTCGGCAGGGAGCCTGTTTCTCCCTCTGCCTCTGCCTGCCACTCTGTCTGCCTGTGCTCTCTCTCGCGCTCTCTCTCTCTGACAAATAAATAAATAAAATCTTAAAAAAAAAAAAAAAAGAATGAACCCTTATTCAAGTTCTCCAGTCTCCACTCTTTACAAACTTTTCTCTTGTCTCCAAATGGAACTGGGGTCAGGACATTCCAGACTCCATGACAGGCTATAAGTAGGCTCTTCCCATGTACATACACTATGCCCTGAGTCATAATTTTACCAGAAGGAATATCTCCAAAACCTTTAGAGGATTCATATTTATTCCTTCTTTTATTCATTTTTTGCAATAACTACCCACTGTATGTAAAGTGTCATGCTAGTCAGAAGTAAAAGTCTATTCCAGAACTAATAACCAACTCACTTCTCATAGATTTCTAACAACTTGGGCGGATTTCAGTGTTCATTCTGACGTCTTTCCCACATCCCAGTGACCACAGGCACTTCCCTGTGACTCAGAGAACTTTTGGTCCCTCAGTGAACAAGCAAGTGAATAAATGCTAGATTAAATTATCCTCTTAACCTCTTTCTCCAGGTGCTTCCTGACATATTAAGTGTTAACCAGAACTTAACATTGAATTTCAAAGCCAGGTTCTTCAAACACAAATCAGTTTTGCTCCTTTCCTTATCTTTCTCTTTTTGTTGTCAATGTCATCATTTTTCAAAGATTTACCAGTCTTATCTTGAAATTTTCTTTAATTTCCTTTCATCTTCATTCTCTTCATCCTTCCTTGGTCAGTACTTGTCTACCCATCCTTGCTACACAGGGTTTCTTGTACTCTACTCACCCATCACCATCTCATTAGCCTGACCCAGGAGGAATGACATTCTAAAGGACAGTAGATTCAACCTTAAAAAAATGGTGAAGGAGATCCCAAATGGCAGCTAAATAACAGGTCTGGGGAACAGTCAGGCCAGCAGTCAAGAGCAAAGAGAGGCAGGACCCTAAGTTAACTCCAAGGCCCTCATGGAATAAAAATAAGGAAGACAACTGAATACCAATTATGATAGAACATTTAGAAAAATTAAAAGCATGTAGATGGAATTTAGGCAAAAGAGAAGAGTACCTAGAAAAATCTTAGACTATACAATAATCAGTATATTCATCCAAAGTGCTGGTTTCTGATCACTTAAATTCATAATTTATCTATATTGAGAAGAATGGAGGAGAGAAGGTGAGTGTTCCAAAATTGATAAGTCCTCACCGATCAAAACAGGAAGTTGAAAAGCAGTCTTTCAACTTGATTAATAAGAGTATAATAGTAAGTAAGGACATAACCACTGAAAATACAGCAAATAAAAGCATTAAAAATGAAAAAAAAAAAGTCTACCTACTCTATCAGCATGAAAATTTTGGTGACTCAACACAATAAAAGATTTGTTTTGTGCTCACAGAGAAGTCCAATGTGATTTTCTGGTCAGGTGACCCCTTTGGGAGACTCTCTTCCAAGTGAGGACTGCTTTCATTTTGTATTTCTGCCTTCCCTTGTTCTTTGAAATTCTTCCCATGCAGGCATCATATGGAAGTGGGAAATATGGAGACTTGCCCAGGAAGGGCTTTTGAGGGCCAGGTTCCTACTCAATGCCATTGGTCAGCACTTAACCCTATGACCCCTCCTAACTAAACCAAAGGCTGGCAAATGGAGTCAGGCCATTTGCCCTGAACAGAAAAAAAAGCAGGTTTGGTGAATATGTATTCATTTCTACCACACACTTGATATGCTTATGAACCCAACAAACAAATAAACTCTGTCATGCTTTGCTTCCTTTCTTGAAAGGATATCAGACAGGTAGATTTCCATGGATTAGCATCACCTTATCTACTCAATTTCTGCTACTGAATGTTCTTAAAAATCCACTAAATACTAATCTCTGATTTCCTGGATCTCATCAACACCAAGTTGTCTACCCCCTTTGTCTGCCACCCAACCTTAAATATTTGAAAATCTATGATATAGATGTATTGAACTTACATTAAGCCTCAACATATATGTTTAATGAATGGAAATTATAGGAATACCAATCAGAGCTCAGTGTAGAGAGGTCTAGCAATCAGAGCTGTCTAGAAATAGAACAGTCTGCACTGAATGTTAGAGTACTATTAATTCTATATAAATACAGAGCCTGAGCTATTAGGTGGCTAAGGAATTTGGATGAGTACTTGAACTGGATGGACTTAAAGATCTCCATTAGGCCTCAGAATTTATAATTTTAAGGGTTAAATAGATCTTTAATAAAGATGGTTTTTGAAATGTTAATAGAGACAGAGCAGTGAGGGGGAAAAAAAACACGCTAGGAAGGACTGAGTCTTATGGCCCAGTTTCATTAGTACTACCTGAGTTTGCAGCCAGACCTAGAAGAACTAAGAATCGCTACATCAAGTAACACATCAGTCTACCTCTGGAAGAGGAACATGAACATGAAGATAGATACCATTTATGGCACAGGCATGCAGGAATGACTGGAAACTGAGGGTGGAGCTCCCTGCACTCAGGCTCCCACTAAGCACAGAGTAACAGAAGCCCATTACTAGAGAATTTGGAAGATTATAGGCACTAAAGATAATGAAAGCAAACACAAGACCCAAATCCAGTTCAACTATTGACCAGATTGATTCCACCCTCCATATTAATGGTATGACTAAAAAAGGGACTGTATATATATTATTTATCTCAGTCCCTACTTTACTATACATGATGTTTATCATTAGCCAAAAATTGAAATACAAAAAAGATTTTTGAAAATTGTCAAGAACTCAGCAAGAGCATACACAGAGATGACCCATATGTTGGAAATATCACATAGGACTTTTTTTTAAGATTTTATTTATTTATTTGACAGGCAGAGATCTCAAGTAGGTGGAGAGGCATGCAGAGAGAGAGAGGAGGAAGCAGGCTCCCCGCTGAGCGGAGAGCCTGATGCGGGGCTTGATCCCAGGACTTTGGGATCATGACCTGAGCTGAAGGCAGAGACTTTCACCCACTGAGCCACCCAGGTGCCCCAACACGTAGGACTTTTAAAAACTATGATTATTCTTCAAGAACCTCGTATGAAAGATAAGTAACATGCAGGCACAGATGGGAAATTTCAGCAGGGAAACAAATAATAAAAAAGAGTCAAGTGGAAATGCTAGAAATTTAAACACAGTACCAAAAATGAAGAATCCTTCAGTGAGCTTTTAGCAGATGAACCAAGGGGAGAAGTCAATAGAAATAGCCTAAATGTAAATAAGAGAATTGGGAAAGAAAATTGAACAGTGCATCCAAAAGATATGGGTCAATACCAAATGGTCTAACACATCCTTTTTGGGCCTCTAGAAGAGAGACAGAATGGAACAAAAATATTTTAAAAGATAATGTCTGAAAATCTTCCAAAATTAATGAAAACAGAAACCAAAAATCCAATAAACTCTGAGAACATGAAACATGATAAATACACACATACACACACGCACACCCCTAGATATATAAAGTAGTATATTCCAAAGTTTAGAGAAAATCTTCTAGGCAGCCAGAGAAAAAGAAATACTATATATGTTTTCAGGACCTTGGGAAGATGGCAGAGTAGGAGGACCATGAGCTCTCTCTTTTCATTCTGTGTTTACAACTAGATATCCTCCATATCCAAGTCAATAAGCCAGAGAGCAATCCAAAAACTGGCAGAATGAACTCCACAACTAAATATAGAGAGGAATCTGCATCTGAAAAGTTAGGAAGGTAAGAAATGTGGAGGGAAGCTTCTGGCATGGAAGAGGGATTTGGGTGCATGGAGAGGGAAGAGAAATGGGCCCTTTCACCAGGGATCTCACATGAGGAATGTCTGACTTTGAAAGCAGAGAAGCTGAATTCTGTGAGTTTCTAAAACCAGTGGGACTTGGAGCCTAGAGCTTTAAAAGTCAGCAGGCTCAGCATTAGGCAAACTGGGAGAGCAGGTGGGTCACTGCCCTTAAAAAGACAACAAACTGTGTGGAGAGGCAACATAAAAATGGCAGTTTACACATCTGGGGGCAAATAGGAGACAGATTTGTTTATACTGATTTCAGAGCATGTTGAGGGACTTCAAAAATGAGGGAGCTGGCAGGTGCCATTTTCTTCCCCTGCCCAACCCCCAGCATAAACACAGAGCTACCTATAGGAGGTGGCACTGTGCAGACACTAACTACACAACTGGCTAGCAGTGTGCCATACCCATGAGTTCTCCTGAGAACTCACCCACTCCAAGCCTGCTAGCCTTGGCCCTGGGCTCAGGACAAATTTTGTTAGAGTGCATGACCTGCCCAGTCACTGGGTGCACAGCTGACCCTGCACGCCATACCCAGCTGTCAAGCCATGCCAGCTGCCACACCATGCACAGCCACTACAGTGCACTGCACCCAGCTTCTGGGTGCACAACCACCGCCTTGTGCCATACCCAGTTACTGTCACACACCCCATGTGCTACCAGCTGCCTTTTCATGCTGGTCCCAGTTGTCCCTAGTGAACATTGCATTTCAAGCCCAGCCTTGTGCCCTCAGTCACCCCAGCTCACTGTCCCCAGCCACTGTAGTGGTTGAGGGGATCTAGCATAGGACTAGAATCCTTCGTGCAAATTTTGCTAAAACCCCCCCTTCTCTGACTCCCAAGTTCCCTGGTGGTCACATCCCCTCAGACATGGCCTGCCTGGGTCCCATTAACACAACAGAGAGCTAGCACAGCCCACAAAAGGCAGAGAACCAGTGAAGTCAACTTCACTGAAAAGAAAAAACACAAAGGATACTCTCCTGAGGTGCCCAGTCTGATGAATAAGGGACACTGCACTGCAAGGCAGTCCAGAACCTTTACTTTATACAGTCACTACTTTAAACAGAAGAAGACATAGCTGACTTTCGTTTTATTTTATTTTATTTTTATTTATTTATTTGACAGATCACAAGTAGGCAGAGAGGCAGGCAGAGAGAGAGAAGGGAGAAAGCAGGCTCTCTGCTAAGCAGAGAGCCTGATGCAGGGGACTTAGCTGACTTTCTTAACAGAGAAACAGATACAGAGAGGCAGACAAAATAAGGAGACAGAGAAACTTATGCCAAAGGGAAGAACATGAAGATGCTATGGTCAGAGATCTAAGATATAATCACATGCCTAATAGAGAATTTAAAGCAATGATAATAAAGATACTTACTGGACTTGAGAAAAGAGAAGAAAGCATCAGTGAGACCCTTAACACAGAGATAAGGAATAGCATAACTGAGATAAGGAGCTCAAAATGAAATGAGAAACATGCATGATGGAATGAATAATAGGATGGAAAAGGCAGAGGAACAAATTAGTGACCTATAATACAGAGTAATGGATAGTAGTCAAGCTGAACAAAAGGAAGAAAAGAATTATGAAAATGGGAACTCCATCAAACATAGTAAAACTTGTATCATAGGACTCCAAGAAGAACAAAAGAGAGAGAGAGAGAGAGAGAGAAATGGGTAAAAATCTACTTGAAGAAATAATAGCTGGAAATTTCTGTAATCTGGTGAAGGAAACAGATACCCATATCCAGAAGACTTAGAGAACTCCCGTCAAAATCAACAAAAGCAGACCTACACCAAAACATGTTGTAATTAAATTTGCAAAATATACACTGTTGGTGGGAATGCAAGCTCATACAGAAACTCTGGAAAACAGTATGGAGGTTCCCCAAGATGTTAAAAATAGAGCTATCCTATGACCAGCAATTGGACTACTATGTATTTACCCCAAATATATAGATATAGTGAAAAGAAGGGACACATGCACCCCACTGTTCATAGCAACTATGTCAATAATAGCCAAACTGTGGAAGAAACCAAGATGCCCTTCAATAGATGAATGGATAAAGATGTTGTACATATATACAAAGGAATATTATTCAACTATCAGAAAGGATGAATACTTACCCTTTGCATTGACACAGATGGAACTGGAGGGGATTATGCTAAGTGAAGTCAAGCAGAGAAAGACAATTATCATATGGTTTCACTCATATGTGGAACATAAGCAATAGCATAGAGGACCATACGGGAAGGGAGGGAAATCCAAAGGAGAAGAAATTAGAGAGGGAGAAGAACCATGAGAGTCTATGGACCCTGGGAAACAAACCGAGGGTTTCAAATGGGAGGGGGTTGGGAGAAGGGGGTAAGAGAGTATTGGGTATTAAGAAGGGCAAGCGTTGTGATGTGCACTGGGTGTTACATGTAACTAATGAATCATTGAACACTACATCAAAACTAATGATGTACTATTCAGTAACCAACAGAACATAATTTTAAAAAGCAAGTAAAAAATACAGATATAATGATTAAAAAATTAAAGCAGCAAGACAAAAGAGGTAACTTATAAGGGAAACCCCATAAGGCTAGAAGAACATTTTTCAACAGAAACTTTGATAGCCAGAAGGGCATGATATATTCAAGGTGCTAAATCGGAAAAATATACAGCCACAAATAGCAAGACTATCACTCAGAATAAAAGAAGAGATTAAAATATTCCCAGACAAAGAAAAACCAAGGGAATTCATAACCACTACACCAGCCCTGCAAAAAATATTAAAAGGGATACTTTAAGTGGAAAGGAGAGACCAAAAAGTGAATGTATGAAGGTAGGAAACACAAAAGCAGTAAAAATGAATATTTCTGTAAATACTTACTCAAGTAACTCACACAGGAAAGATATAAAACACAATAACATATACCTAAAATGTGAAAAGGAGTGGAGAAAAGAATGGGTTCAAACTTACATGACCATCAAATTCATATAGACTGCTACATGCATAAGATGTTATGTACAAATCTAATAGTAATGATGTATCAGAAAACACTAATAAATATGCAAAAAAAAAAAGAAAGTAATCCAAATAAATCACTAAAGAAAATTAGCAAAACATGAAAGAGAAAAAAAGGGTCAGAAAAAATCCTTAGAAACAACCACAAAACAAGTAGTAAAATGTCAATAAAATGTACACTTATCAATAATTACTTTTGATGTAAATGGACTAAAGCTCCAATAAAAAGAAATAAATAAGGTGACATAATGGATTAAAAAACAAGACCCATCTATATGCTGTCTACAGGAGACATATTTTAGACCTAAAGACACTTGCAGATTTAAAGTGAGAGGATGGAGAAATATCTGTAATGAATATGGATGTCAAAAAAAAAAAAGAGTAGTAATACTTATAACTGAATAAAATAGACTTTAAAAGACTGTGGGTGCCTGGGTGGCTTAGTGGGTTAAAGCCTCTGCCTTCGGCTTAGGTCATGATCCCAGGGTCCTGGGATCGAGCCACACATCAGGCTCTCTGCTCAGCAGGGAGCCTGCTTCTCTTCCTCTCTCTGCCTGCCTCTCTGCCTACTTGTGATCTCTGTCTGTCAAATAAATAAATAAAATCTTAAAAGAATAAAGTAAAACAAAGACTGTAACAACAGCCAAAGAAGGATATTATATAATAATAGAGGAGACAATACAACAAAAAGACATAATAATTCTATATATTTATGCACCCAACATGGGAGCACCCAAATACATAAAATGATTAATAACAAACATAAAGCAATTAATCAATAATAATACAATAATAGGTAGGGGACTTTAGTATCCTACTTACATCAATGGGCAGATCATCTAAACAGAAAATCAATAAATAAACAATGGCTTTAGGGCACCTGGGTGGCTCAGTTGGTTAAGCAACTACCTTCAGCTCTGGTCATGATCCCGGAGTCCCAGGATCAAGTCCCACATCAGACTGCCAGCTCCACTGGGAGTCTGTTTCTCTGTCTGACCTTTTCCCCTCTCATGTTCTTTCTCACTCTCTTTCTCAAATAAATAAATAAAACCTTAAAAAAATAAACAATAGCTTTGAATGACACACTGGACCAGATAGATTTAATAGATACATTCAGAAGATTCCATCCTAAAGCAGAGGAATACAGATTGTTTTTGAGAGCACATGAATTATTCTCTAGAATAAATCGCATATTACCCCATAAAACAAGTCTCAACAAATTCAAGAATATCAAAGTCATACCATGCATCTTTTCTAACCACACTATGAAACTAGAAGACAACAAAAAGAAAAAAAAAATCTGGAAGGACAACAAATACATGCAGAGTAGATAATATGTTACTAAACAGTGACTAGATCAACCAGGAAGTAAAAGAAGAAATAAAAAAGTACATGGAAACAAATGAAAATGACAACATAATAAACCAAAATCTTTAGGATGCAGCAAAAGTGGTCATAAGAGGAAACTATACAGCAAACAGGCCTACCTTAAGAAACGAAAAATCTCAAATAAACAACCTAAGCTTACACCTAAAGGATCTAGAAAAAGAACAATAAATTAACAAACAAACCCAAAACCAGCAGAAGGAAGGAAATAATGAAGATTAGAGTAGAAATAAATGATAAAGAAATGAAAAAAAAAAAAAAAAGCCGGCAATAGAACAGATCATGAAACCAGAATCTGGGTTCACTGAAAAAAAAAAATTAAGGAAATTGATCAACTTCTAGCCATACTTGTGAACAACAAAAACATGACTTAAATAAATAAAATCACAAATGACAGAGGGGAAATAACAAACAGCACAGAAATATAAATGATTATAAGAGAATGTTATGAAAAACTATATGCCAACAAATTGGACAATCTGGAAAAAAATGGATAAATTCCTAGAAACGTATGAACTACCAAAACTGAAAGAGGAAGAAATAGAAAATTTGAACACACTGAAAACCAGCAAAGAAATTTTATCAATAATCAAAAAACTCCCAACAAAAACCCAGGACAGATTGCTTCACAGGTGAATTCTACCAAACATATAAAGAAGAGTTCATACTTATTCTTCTCAAACTATTCAACAAAAAAGAGGAAGAAAGCTTCCAAATTCATACTATGAAGCTACCATTATACTGATACCAAAATCTGATAAAGACACCACAAAAAAGAGACTTAAAGTCAATATCCCTGGCAAATATAGATGCAAAAATCTTCAGTAGAATACTAGCAAACAGAATCCAACAATATATTTAAAAAAGCATTCACCACAATCAAATGGGATTCATTCCTTTGTTGCAAGTATGGCTCAATATTCACAAATCAACCAATGTAATACATCACATCAATAAGAGAAAGGATAAGAATGATCTGATAATTTCAAAGGATGCAGAAAAAAATTGACAATGTATAACATCCATTCATGATAAAAGCCCTTAATAAGGTAGGTTTAGTAGGAATATATCTCAGCATAATGAATGTCATATATGAAAAACTCAAAGTTAACATGATCCTCAAGGGGAAAAAACTAAAGAGTTTTGCCACAAGGATGTGCACTCTCACCACTTTTATAACATAGTACTGGAAGTCCTAGCAACAGCAATCAGAAAAGAAAAAGAAATAAAAGGCATACAAATCAGTAAGGAAGAAGTAAAACTTTCACTACTTTCAGATGACAAGATACTTAATATAGAAAACTCAAAACACTGAAAAAAAAACTGTTAGAAGTAGTAAACACATTTAGTAAAGTCACAGAGTATGAATCAGTGTACAGAAATCTGTTGCACTTCTATACACCAATAATGCAACAGCAGAAAGAGAAATTAAGAAAAAAATTTCTACTTACAATTGCACCAAAAAGAGTAAGATACCTTGGAATAAACCTAACTAAAGAGGTGAAAGACTTATACTCTGAACACTATAAAACAGTGACAAAAGAAATTAAAAATGACAGAAAAGACATTCCATGCTCATGGATTGGAAGGACAAATATTGTGAAAATATCTATACTATCCAAAGCATTCTACACATTTAATGTAATCCTATCAAAATACTAACAGCATTTTTCATAGAGCTAGAACAAAAAATCCTAAAATTTGTATGGAACCATAAAAGATCATTAATAGCCAAACCAATATTGAAAAAGAAAAGCAAGGCTGGAGGCATCACAATTCTGGACTTCAAGTTATATTTCAAAGCTGTAGTGATCAAAACAGTATGGTACCAGCACAAAAATAGACACATAGATCAATGGAACAGAATAAAACCCAGAAATAATCCCATACTATATGATCAATTAATCTTTGACAAAACAGGAAAGGATATCCAATGGGAAAAGGACAGTCCCTTCAAGAAATGGAATTGGGAAAACTGGGCAGCAGCATGCAAAAGAATGAAACTGGACAGCTTTCTTATACTATACACAAAAATAAACTCAAAAGGATGAAAGAATAATGTGAGAGAGAAATCCATCAAAAGCCTGGAGGGGAACACAGGCAGTAATCTCTTTGATGTCAGCCTTAGCAACTTCTTACTAGATATGTCTGCTGAGGCAAGGGAAACAAAAGCAAAAATAAGAAAAAAATATTCTATTGAGATTCCAATATATATGTATATATACGTATTTTTTACATATTGTGTGTAAATATATACATATATATGTCATAAAAAAGAGGGAACTCTTCCATTTACAATGACATGGATGGAGTTAGTATAATGCTAAGTGAAATAAGTCAGAGAAAGACAAATACCATATGATTTCACTTCTACATGAAATTTAAGAAACAAAGGAGCAAAGGGAAAGGGAGGGAAAGGGAGACAAATCAAGCCAATAGACACTTAATTATAAACTTATTATTACCAGAGGGGAGGGAAGTGGGGGAAATGGATGAAATAGGTGCTGGGGATTAAGAAGTCCACTTGTCGTGATAAGCACTGAGTGATATATAGAATTGTTGAATCATATATATAGAATTGTTGAATATTGTACACCTGAAACTAATATAATGCTGTATGTTAAGTAACTGGAATCAAACTAAAAGCTTTATTAAAATTTTTTTAAAAAAGAAAGGAGAAAAAAGAAATACTATATATACAATTACAAAGACTTCTTATCTAAAACTATTCATGACAAAGACAACGGATAAACGTCTTTAGCACTGAAAGAAAAAATTGCCTATCCAGAATTCTATACCATTCTTTTTTGATGGTTGAGTAATATTCTACATCTTTATCCATTCATCAGTCATTGGACATTTGGACTCTCTCCATGGTTTGGCTATTGTTAATAATGCTGCTATAAACATCAGGTTGCATGTACCCCCTCAAATATATATATTTTTATCCTTTGGGTAAAATCTATTTTCAACTTTTTGAGGACCCTTCACACTGTTCTCCATAGTGGCTGCACCAGTTTGCATCCCCACCAGCAGTGCAAGAGGGTTCTCTTTTCTCTGCATCCTTGCCCATAACTGTTGTTTCTTGTGTTGTTAATTTTAGCTATTTGGTGTAAAGTGATAGGTGTCACTGACAGGTGTAAGGTGATATCTCATCCTGGTTTTGATGTTGAGCATCTTTTCATGTGTCTGTTAGCCATCTGGATGTATTCTTTGGAAAAATGTCTATTCATGTCTTCTGCCCATTTTTTTTTACTGGATTATTTGTTTCTCGGGTATTGAGTTTGATGAGTTCTTTATAGATTTTGGATACTAACCGTCTATGAGAAATATCCTTTTTTTACACTCTGTCTTTTTAGAGAGGGAGAGAGAAAGAGTGAGATAGGAAGAGACATATGGGGAGAGGGAGAGTATCTGTGCACAGCATGAAGCCCCATGCAGAACTTGATCTCACAGCCTTAATACCATTACCTGAACTGAAACCAAGAGTTGGATGCTTAAATAATTGAGCCATCCACACACACCATTCTCCTCTCTCTCTTTTTTAAAGCAGGCTTCATGCCCAATGTGGGGCTTAAACTCACAACCCTGAGATCAAGAGTTGCATGCTTTACAGGCTAAGCCAGCCAGCTTCCCTTAAAGGAAGTTTTTAAATCAAAAGGAATGTGACACTACATGGAAATTCATATCTACACACATACACACATACAGAGAACACTGCATATTGAAAAAATGAGAATATATATCAGACACTTTTCTTATTTTTTAATATTTTAAATTTCTTTTTTATTTTAAAGTTTTAATTCCAGCATAGTTAACATACAGTGTTATATTAGTTTCAGGTGTGCACTATAGTGATTCAACAGCTCTATACATTACTCACTCACTGCTCATCATAAGTGTACTCTTAATCTCCTTCACCTATTTCACCCATGCCCCTCCCCACAAGAATCCCCTCTGATAACCATCAGTTTGTTCTCCATAGTTAAGAGTCAAATTTTTGGTTTTTTTAAAAAGTATTTTATTTATTTATTTGTCAGATATCACAAATAGGCAAAAAGGCAGGCAGAGAGAGAGGAGGAAGCAGGCCTCCCACGGAGCAGAGAGCCTGATGCTGGACTCAATCTCAGGACCCTGGGATCATGACCTGAGCCGAAGGCAGAGGCCTTAACCCACTGAGCCACCCAGGTGCCCCTGTTTTTTACATTTGTTCATTTGTTTTGTGCCTTTAACTCCATATATGAATGTCATACGGTATTTGTCTTTCTTTGGCTGATTTATTTCACTTATTATTATACACTCTAGGTGCATCTGTGCTGTTGGAAATTGCAAAATTTAATTCCTTTTTATGGTTGGATAATATTTCACACACATAAACACACAGACACACACATCACTTCTTTTTTGTCCATTCTTCTATATATGGACACTGGAAACTTGTGTTACTTCCATAATTTAGCTATTGTAAATAATGCTGCAATAAAATAGGGGTACATGTGTCTTTCTGAATTAGTGTGTTCATATTCTTGGGGTGAATACCCAATAGTGGAATTGCTGGATCATATGGTCATTCTATTTTTACTTTTTTAGGAACCTCCATACTGTTTTCCACAGTGGCTGCTCCAGTTTGCATTCCCACCAACAATACAAAAGGGTTCTCTTTTCTCTACATCCTCCAGTTGTTTCTTGTGTTGTTGATTTTTACCATTCTGACTGGTGTGAGGTGATATCACATTGTGGTTTTCATTTGCATATCCCTGATGATGGATAATGTTGAATCTTTTCATGTGTCTGTTTGCTATCTGTATGTCTGCTTTGGAAAATATTTATGTCTTTTGCCAATTTTTAATTGGATTATTTGTTTTTGTTTGTATTGAGTTTTATAAGTTCTTCATATTTCTGAATACTAACCCTTTATCAGATATATCATTAGCAAAGATCTTCTACCATTTAGTAAGTTGTCTTTCAGTTTTATTGATTGTTCCCTTTGCTGTGGAGAAGGTTTTTATTCTGGTGTAGTCTTAATAGTTTATTTTCACTTTTATTTCCTTTGCCTCAGGAGACATATCTAAAAAAATGTTGTTTTGGCTGATGTCAGAGAAATTACTGCCCGCACCCTTCCAGGATTTTTATGGTTTCAGGTCTCACATTTCAGTCTTTAATCTACTTTGAGTTTATTTTTGTGTATGGAGTAAGAGAGTGGCCCAGTTTTATTCTTTTGCATGCAGCTGTCAGTTTTCTCAGCACTATTTGTTGAAGAGACTGCCTTTTCGTTATTGCATATTCTTTCCTGCTTTGTGGCCAATAAATTGACTATATATTCATGGGTTTATTTCTGGGTTTTTATTCTGTTCCATTGAACTATCGATCAATATTTGTTCCAATACCATACTGTTTTGATTACTACATCTTTGTGGTATATCTGGGTTTCTGGGATTGTGATACCTCCAGTGTTATTCTTTTTAAGATTGCTTTGGCTACTGGAGATATTTTGTAGTTCCATATAAATTTTAAGGTTATTTGTTCTAATTCTGAGAAAGTGCTGTTCATGTTTTTTTTTTTGCTTTACTTGTTTTATTTTATTTTAATACATCATTATTTTTGATGTAGTGTTCAATGATTCATTAGTTGCATGTAACACCCAGTGCCCATCACATAACATGCCCCCCTTAATGTCCATCACCCGGTTACCCATACCCCCACCCACTTCCCTTTCCACAACCCTCAGATTGTTTCCCAGAGGCAAGAGTCTGTCATGGATTGTCTGCATCTGTTTCTTCCCATTCAGTTTCTTATATTCCACATATGACTGCAACCATAAAATGATTGCTTTCTCTAATTGACTTATTTTGCTCAGCATAATCCCCTCAAGTTCCAACCATGTAGTTGTTAATAGTAGGCATTCATCCTTTTTGATGTCTAAGTAATATTCTATTGTATATATGAACCACATCTTCTTTATCTATTCATCTGTTAAAGGAAATATCAGCTTCTTCCACAACTTGGCTGTTGTGGACATAGCTGCTATGAACATTGGGATGCAGGTGTGCCTTCAGGTCACTACATTTGTATCTTTGGGGTAAATACCCCAAAGTGCAATTGCTGAATTGTAGGGTAGCTATACTTTTTAACTTGTTGAGGAACTTCCATACTGTTTTCCAGGATGGAATCAGTATGTATCAGCTTACATTCCTACCAGCAGTACAAGAGGGTTCCCCTTTCTCCACATACTTGCCAACATTTGTTGTCCCTGTCTTGTTAATTTTAGCCATTCTAACTGGTGTAAGGTGGTATGTCATTGTGGATTTGATTTGTATGACCCTGATGATAAGTAAGGTGGAGCATTTTTTCATGTGTCTGTTGGCCACTTGTATGTTTTCTATCAAGAAGTTTCTGTTCATGTCTTCTGCCCATTTCTTCACTGGATTGTTTTTCAGGTATTGAGTTTGAGAAGTTCTTCATAGATCTTGGATACCAGTCCTTTATCTGTTATGTCATTTGCAAATATCTTCTCCCATTCTATAGGTTCCTTTTTAGTTTTGTAGTTTTAGTTTTAAAGGACTGTTTCCTTTGCTGTGCAGAAGCTTTTTATCTTGATGAAATCCCAATCATTCATTTTTGCCTTGGTTTCCCTTGCTTTAGAGATGTGTCTTCAAGAATTTGCTGTGGCCAATGTCAAAGAGGTTACTGCTTGTGTTCTCCTCTAGGATTTTGATTATTCCTGTCACACATTGAGGTCTTTCATCCATTTTGTGTTTATCTTTGTGTATGGTGTAAGTGAATGGTCACATTTCATTATTCTGCCTGTGGCTGTCCAATTTTCCCAGCACCATTTATTGAAGAGACTGTTGTTTTTTTTCCATTGGATATTTTTTCCTGATTTGTCAAAGATTAGTTAACCATAGAGTTGAGGGTCCATTTCTGGGGTCTCTATTCTTTTCCATTAATGTATGTGTCAGTTTTTGTGCCAATACCATGTTGTCTTGATGATTACAGCTTTGTAATATAGCTTGAAGTCAGGCAACGTGATGCCCCCAACTTTAGTTTTCTTTTTCAACATTCTCCTGGCTATTCAGAGTCTTTTCTGGTTCCATACAAATTTTAAGATTGTTTGTTCCAGGTCTGTGAAAAATGTTGATGGTATTTTGATACAGAATTTTGATGGGATTGGATTGAATATGTAGAATGCCATAGATAGCATAGACATTTTAACAATGTTTATTATTCCAACGCATGAACATGGAATATTTTTCCATCTCTTTGTGTCTCCCTCAATTTCTTTTGTAAGTATTCTCTGGTTTCTGGAGTACAGTTCCTTTACCTCTTTGGTTAGGTTTGTTCCTAGGTATTTTATGGATTTTGGTGTTATTGTAAGTGGGATTGATTTCTTAAGTTCTCTTTCTTCAGTCACATTGTTAGTGTAGAGAAATGCAACTGATTTCTGTGCATTGGTTTTGTATCCTGAAAACTCTCACTCTTCATTGATAACATGATACTTTATGTGGAAAACCCAAAAGTCTCCACCTCAAAATTGCTGGAACTCATACAGCAGTTCAGCAGCATGGCAGGATACAAAATCAATGCACAGAAATCAGTTGCATTTCTGTACATTGTTCATGTTTTGATGGGGCTTGCATTAAATGTGCAGATCACTTTGGGTAGCATAGATATTTTAACAATATTCTATCCATGAGCACGAAATATCTTCCCATTTCACTGTGTCATATTCAATTTCTTTCATCAGTGTTTTAGTTTTCAGAGTACATGTCTTTCACCACTTTGATTGAGTTTACTTCTAGGTATTTTCATATTTTTTCTGCAATTTTAAAGGGGATTGATTCCTTAATCTTTTTCTGCTACTTCATTATTAGTGTATAGAAATACTGTGGATTTCATATGGAAGTACATTGATTTTGTATCTTGTGACTTTACTAAATTCATTTATCAGTTCTAGTAGGGTTTTGGTGGAGTCTTTACTGTTTTCTCTATGTAGTATCTTGTCATATGCAAATGAAAATTTTACTTCTTCCTTACCATTTTGAATGCCTTTTATCTTTTTTTTTTCTGATTGCTTGGCCTAACAATGTTGAATCAAAGTAGTGAGAGTGGGCATCTTTGTCTTGTTCCTGACCTTAGGGGAAGAGCACTCAGATTTCTCTATTGAGTATGATGTTAGCTGTGGGTTTGCCATATGTTGTCTTTAGTGTGTTGAGGTTTGTTCCCTTTAAATCTACTTTGTTGAGGTGTTTTTTTTTTTTTAACATGAATTGATGTTGTACTTTGTCAAATACTTTTTAAATGATCACATGTTTTTTATCCTTTCTCTTGTTGATGTGATGTATCATGTAGATTGACTTGCAAATATTGAACCACACGTGCATCCCAGGAATAAATCCACTTAATTATGATGAATGATTTTTAAAAATACGTTGTTGGATTTGGTTTGCTAATATTTTGTGGAGGATTTTTGCATCTATGTTCGTCAGGGATATTAGCCTGTAGCTCTCTTATTTGTTGTGTTTTTATCTGGTTTTGATATCAGCCTAAGGCTGGCTGCATTCTATGACTTCAATCTTTTTTTCTTCAACTTTCAAGATTTTATTTACATTCAACTTAGTTAACATATAGTGTAGTATTACTTTCAGGGATAGAATTTAGTGATTCATCACTTCCATATCACACCAGTGCTCATTATAACCAGTGACTTACTTAATGCCCATCACTCATTTACCTCATCCCCCAACCCACTCTCCTGCATCAACCCTTAGGTTGTTTCCTATAGTCAAGAGTCTTTTATGGTCTGCCCCCTTTTCTGTTTTTATCTTATTTTATTTTTCTTTCCTTTCCCCTATATTCATCTGTTTTGTTTCTTCAATTCCATGTAAGAGTGAAATCATATGGTATTTGTCTTTCTCTTTCTGACTTATTTTGCTTAGCATAATATGCTCTAGCTCCATCCATGTTTTTACAAATGGCAAGATTTTATTCTTTTTGATGGCTGAATAATAGTCCATTGTGTATGTGTGTGTATATATATTTCCTTTGCTGTGCAGAAGCTTTTTCTTGATGAAATCCCAATAGTTCATTTTTGCTTTTGCTTCCCTTGCCTCTGGAGACCTGTCTTATAAGGAGTTGATGTGGCCAAGATCAAAGAGGTTGCTGCTTGTGTTCTCCTCTAGGATTTTGATGGATTCCTCTCTCACATTTAGGCCTCTCATCCATTTAGAATTTATTTTTGTGTATGATGTAAGAAAGTGGCCCAGTGTCATTCTTCTACATGTGGCTGCCCAATTTCTCCAGTATCATTTGTTCAAAAAAAACTGTCTTTTCCATTGGATATTATTTCTCACCTTGTCAAAGATTAGTTGACAACATAATTGTGGGTCTTTTTCTGGGTTCTCTATTATGTGCAGTTCTAAAATTCATATGGAACCAGAAAAGATCCCAAATAGCCAAAGTACTGTTGAAAAAGAAAACCAAAGCTGGAGGCATCACAGTTCTGGATTTCAAGCTATATCTCAGAAACATAATCATTAGGATAATATGGTACTGGCAAAAAAACAGACACATGTATCTATGACTTAAATCGTTTTTAATTTTTTGAGATTTGTGTTGTGGTGTAACACATGAATCCATTCTAGAGAATGTTCCATGTGTCCTTGAAAATAATGTGTATTCTGCTGTTTTAGAATAGAATGTTTTGAATATATCTGTTAGATCCATCTGTCTAGTGTGTCATTCAAAACCACTATTTCATTATTGATTTTCTGTTTGGACCATCTATCCATTGATGTAAATAGGATGTTAAAGTCCCTTACTATTATTGTATTACTATCAATTAGTTCCTTTATGTTTGTTATTAGCTCCCATATTTGGTATATAAATATCTACAATTGTTATGTGTTTTGTTGGATTGTTCTCTTTATGATTAGGTACTGTTCTTCTTTGTCTTCTGTTGTATTTTTTGTTTTAAAGTCTGTTTTGTTCAACATAAGCATCGCTACCCCAGCTTTCTTCTCACTTCCATTTACATGATAAATGCTTTTCCATCCCCTCACTTCCAATATGCATGTGCCTTTAGGTCTGAAATGAGTCTCTTGTGGGCATCGTAAAGATGGATCTTGCTTTTTTATCCTTCCTTCACCCTGTTTTTTTTTTTTAATTAAAGTATTTAGTCCATTTATGTTCCAAGTAATTATTGATAGGTGTGTTCTTTTCTTTTAAATTTAAATTGAATTAGCCAACATTGAGTACCTCATTAGTTTCAAAGGTAAAGTTCAATAATTTATCAGTGTGTATAACACCCAGTGTTCATCACATCAAATGTCCACCTTAATGCCCATCACCCAATTACCCCATGCCTCTATCCACTTCCCTTTGAGCAACCCCTGGGTTTTTTTTTCCCTATAGTTAAGAGTCTCTCATGGTTTGTCTCCCTCTCTGATTTCTTCCCATTCATTTCTTCCCCTATGATCCTCTGTGTTATTTCTTATATTCCACATATGAGTGAAACCATATGATGACTGTCATTCTCTAATTGACTTATTTTGCTCAACATAATCCCTTCCAGTTCCATCCAAGTCAATGCAAATGGTAGATATTCATCTTTCTGATGTCTACGTAATATTCCATTGTATATATGAACCACATCTTCTTTATACATTCATCTGTTGGAGGACATCTCAGCTCTTTCCACAGTTTGGGTATCATGGACACTGCTGCTGTGAACATTGGGGTGCAGGTGCCCCTTCAGGTCACAACATTTGTATCTTTAAATACCTAGTAGTATAATTGTTGGGTTTTAGGATAGCTCTATTTTTGTCATCTTGAGGAAACTCCATACTGTTTTCCAGAGTGGCTGGCTGTACCAGTGTGCATTCCCCCCAACAGTGTATAAGAGGGTTCCCCTTTCTCTGCACCCTTACAAATATTTGTTCTTTCCTGTCTTGTTAATTTTAGCCATTCTGACAGGTGCAAGGTGGTGTCTCATTGTGGTTTTGATGATAGGTATGTTCTTATTGCCAGTTTATTGTTTTATAGTTATTTTTGTAGTTCTTTGTTTCTTACTTCTCTTGTTGCTACCTGTCATGGTTTACTAGCTCCCTTTAGTGGTATACTTGTTTTCCTTTCTCTTTGTTTTACATATGTATTGCCAGTTCTTGATTTGTGGTTATCATTGGTTTGTATATAACATCTTTTGCAGTTAGTCATCTAAATTAAGTAGATATAAGTAATCTATATTATGTGGTTCCTTAAGTTTGAACCAAATCTTTACCCTCCCACCAAGTTTTAGGTAATGGTGCCACACTTTATTTACATCCTTTTATTTTGTAAATCCCTTAAGTGGTTTTTATAGTTAATTTTAAGTTAATTAAGTGGGTTTTATACTTAATTTTATGGCTTTCTGGCTTCCTACTTTTCTTACACCTATTTATGGCCTTATTTTTCATTTGAAGAATCTCCTTTAATATTTCTTATAAGCCTGATTTAGTGGTCATGATTCCCTTTAACATTTGTTTGGGAAACTTTTTATCTTTCCTTCTGTTCTGAATGATATATTTGATGAACAGAGTATCTTGGCTTCAGGTTTTTTTTTTTTTTCTTTTTTGATTATATCATGCAATTTCCTTCTGGCCTGTAGTGTTTCTGCTAACGAATCAACTGATAGACTTATGGGTTTCCCTTGTCCTCTTTTGTGCTCTTAAAATTCTTTATCACTACTTTCTGACATTTTTATTAATATAGCATTTTGATTAATCTGTGTCTTGGTTTGGATCTCTTTTGGTTGATTTTTTGGGGGGGAATCTCTGTGCCTCCTTGATATGAATTTCTGTTTCCTTCCCAGATTCAGGAAGCCTTTTCCTATTACTTCTTCAAATAAATTTTCTACCCCTTTTTTTCTTCTCTTTCTGGGACCTTTATAAACTGAATGTTACTATGCTTAATAGTGTTGCTGAATTCCCTTAATCTATTTTCATTTGTTATTAAAGCTTTTTTCTGTCTCCTGTGCAGCTTGATTGCTTTCCACTGCTCTGTCTTCCAGGTATCTATTCTGTTCTTCTGCTTCCTCTAGTCTACTATTTATTCCCTCTAGTGTATTTTTAATTTCAGTTTTTGAATTCTTCACCTTTGATTCTTCTTTTTGTTTTCTATTTCCTTGTTAAGGGTTGTACTGAGGTCCTCCACTATCTTCTCAAGTCTTATGAATATCCTTATGACCATTACTTTAAATTCTTTATCAGACATATTAATCTCCATTTCATTTAGGTCTCTTGCTATAACTTTGTCCTGTGCTTTCATTTGGGACATATTCTCCTCTCTTCTCATTTTGTCTAACACTCTATGTTTATTTCTATGTGTTAAGAAAGTCTTCTTACCTTGAAAGTGGCAGCCTTATGAAGAAGAGGTTCTGTAATGCCCTGAAGTTTGAAGTCCCCTTTTCACTAGAACCTGGCACTTCAGGGGTGTCTTCTATGTGTGTTGAGTGCACTGTACTACTGTGGCTGAGTCATGTTTGCCTTCAATCCAGTTCTCTGCAATGGTTGTCTTCGCTTGTTGTGGGGTTTGGTCCCTCTGTTAGTGGGCCAGCCTGGAGTTGCCTTGGGACTGAGTTGAGTTAGACCAGGCATTTGCCAGAGATGCAGTAGCACCAAACTGCAGGATGCTTTCCCAGTGTTGTCCCCTAGAAGCTTTCATTGGTGGTCAGAGCCTGCAGTCAGACCAGATATTTGCTCCCAGCCAACTACTGGGGCTCTAATGGACTGGTGTGTATGGTTATCCTCCCTTATTTCCAGGGGAGGAGTTATTTTGATATGGTTCTGGCCCCTATCAGGGTTGGTTGTGCACTGCTAGGCTTATGGCACTGCTTTGGATGGATTCTAGCCAAGGGTGTACTCAAGTGGGCAGGTCTGCAGGAGAACATGGGTTGTGCTGTGCCAGCAAGTTCCATACCAGACCACTGTGGGAGGGAATGTGTAGCAGCCCAAAACTCGTCCTGAGGCCTATCATGTTGGAGTGGTGGATCTTCAGAAGTTCATCAGGGTAAGGCACACTGCTAGCACACCAGATGGAGAGTGTTGGTGTCTAGTTCCCACAGGTATCTGTGTATCTAGGAAGCAGGAGAAAGAAATGGCACCCACCAGTTCCTTTGTTCTTGAGAAAGTCTCCAAATGATCCCTGCCCCCCACCCCCAGCACATGCTCTAAGGTGATTAAATCACTCTCCCTCCTGTATGCCCAAATGTTTTTCTAACTGCTGCTTCTATGCTGTATCTCTGTGGGGCTCTTTGTTATGCTGTCTCTTTAAGGTTAGAGAGTCTACTCTCCCAGTTCTTCTGGAGCTGAACCCACTGATTTTCAAAGTTCCAGGTGTTAAGCCCCACTGATTATTGCAGCTTTCTTGTTTTCAAAGCCAAATGTTTTGTGGATTCATATTCTCCATGCCTGGGGTGCTCAGTGTGAGGATTTATTTCTTTCTCCTCCCTGAACCTGTAGCATTCCTCCCTCCCATTCACAGTTCCATGTGTCTGTTTAGCCCTTGACCCTATCTCTGCCCTTCCTTCCCTCTTTGATGTGGCCTTTTCTCTACATTTAGCTGTGGAGAGTTTGTTCTGCCAGTTTTTGGATTATTGTCTGGGTTCTTTACACTGCTATGGGTGTTTTCTATTTGTATCTGAGCTTAGGATCCTCCTACTCTGCGATCCTCCTATTCTGCCATCTCCCCCCAAATCCCACTTTTCTTATTTTTAATTGCTTTAAAAGACTGTCTAAACCCAAAAAAGGAACAATATCTTGTGGGATTTATAACATCTAGAAGTAAAATATATAATATAAATCCTGCACTATATGTAAGTGATAAATTATTTGAAGGTAGACCATACAAAATTGAGTATGTTAATATAATAAACACTAAAGTAACCACTAACAAAGAACTTTTTAAAGATATTAATAAACAAACAGTGGAGATTATTTTAGTAGAATAATAAATACTCAACCCAAAAGAAGGCAGGGAAAAAAAGGAAAAAAATGCACAAAGAGCAAATGAAACAAATAGTAACAATTGGTAAGATGATAGATTTAAATCCAACCATGTCAATAATTATAATAAATGCAAAAGCCCTGATTAAAAAATAGATTGCTGATGGAGGAAAGAGAGAGAGAGAAGGAAAGAAAGGCCCAATTATATTCTGTGTATAAAAAGTCACTTTAAAATATAAAGACATTGATACTCAAAAGTATAAAAATAGAGAAAGGTACACTTACAAAACACTAATCCAAAGACAGCTAGAATGATTATATTAATATCCAAAGTAATCTTTGGTACAAAAACTATTACCAATTATGACTGGGAACATATTTAATGACCAAAGGATCAATTCATCAAGAAGACAAAGTAATCTTATATGTGTATGTACCTAATAAAATTCTTGATTAATATAAAACAGAAGGGTTAAAACTGAGAGGAGAAATAAATCTATAGTTGTAATTAGATATTCCAACATTTGTCTCTCAATAAGTGACAGAATAGACAGAAAATCAATAAAGATATAGAGAACCAGAATAATACTATCAATGAACTTCATATAATTGACATTTTTAGAACACTTTGCCAAACAACAGCATAATATACATTATTTTCAAGTGCACATGGGACATTCACCAAGATAAAATATAAAACACTAAACAACACACTTCTAAATATCCCATATAGTCAAGGAGAAATAACAAGGTCACTGGAAAAAAAAATTTTAACAAAGAAAATATGTTGTATCAGAATTTGTGGGGCACGTTTAAAGCAGAGCTTAAATGGAAATGAATAGCATTAAGTGCTTATATAAGAAAACAGGAAAGGTCTAAAATCCATATTCTAAGCTTTCACCTTAAGAAAACAGAAAAGAAGAGCAAATGAAATCTGAAGCAAACACAAGGAAGGAAATCATCAATATGAGAGCCAAAATGAATAAAATTGAAAACAACAAGAGTAATAGAAAAAATTAATAAAACCAAAATGTAGTTGTTTGAAAAATATCAATAAAATTAACAAATCTATAGCCAGAATGGTATAGAAAAGAGAGAGAAGACACAAATTACCAATGTCAGGGATGAAAGTGGAGATATTTCCCTGATTCTACAGTCATTAAAAGTATAATAAGGAATATTATAAACAGTTTTATGCCAATACATTTGATATCATGAATGAAATGAGTAAATTTGTTGCAAGACAAACTATCCAAAGTTCATGCATGAAGAATTAGATAACCTAAGACAATCTACATCTACCAAAGAATTTGAATTTATAGTTTAAAATACTCCCACCTAAAGACACCTCCAAGTTGAGAGGTGAATTCACTGGTGAATTCTATAAAACATTTAAAGGATAATTACATTCTTTTGGAATATAAAACCCATTCAAAATATAGAAGAGAACATTTCCCAATTCATTTTATAAAACCCATATTGCCCTGATACCAAAACCAGATAAAGACATTACAAGAGAAGAAAACTTTTAACCAATATCCTTCATGAACATTGACCCTAAGATCTGAACTACAAGATTGGCAAATCGAATTCAGCAATACAGTTGACCCTTGTATAATATGGGAATTAGGGGCACCATGCAAGTTGAAAATCTGCACATGACGTTGGTTTCCCCAAAACCCAATTAATAATAGCCTACTCTTGATCAGAAGCCCTTTCAATAACATACACAGTCAATTGCACATATTTTATATATTCTCTGTATTATATACTGTATTCTTACAATAAAGTAAGCTTGAGAAAAGAAAATCTTATTAAGAAAATCATAAGGAAGAGAAAATACATTTACAGCATACTGCATTTATTGAAAAATCCACATGTAAGAGAATCCACATAATGCAAATCTATGTTGTTCAAGGTCAACTGCATATAAAAAGGATAAAATATGACCAAGAGGATTTTATACCAGAAATGAGAGCTTGGTTCAATATCTGAAAAGTATTCAGTGTCATTCGTCTTATCAAAAGGCATAAAAGGAAAACTATATGATCATTTCAGTAGATGCAGAAGTACACTAGCTTTGGAGTCAAACCTCAGCTCAAATTCCATTTCTACTGCTCACATGGCCCTTGCCAAATAACATTATTGAGTAGCCCTGACCTATACACTGCATAGAGTAATTCCACCCTCATGCTGTTGGAGTAATGATTAGTGAAGACATCTATGACGTGCTCAGAGTGCATTCTCCCCCCAGTGCCTTCTTCCTGAATAGCCTTGGCTTGAGAACTGGTGGTGGATTACTACATGAGGACCTTGGAAGCAAGAAGGGTCAGCACTTAGCAGTGTTCTACATTCACTGAGCCAGTGCAGCTGACCTCCTGACAGAACAGCAGCAGCTTTCTCAGTTGGCCCTAAGGGGAGCTGTCTTGTTCTGAGGCCATAAATAGCAGGCATTACAGGATGAGGTCTCTTCCTGTGTGCTTTGTGTACAGAGGACATCCCACAGTATGTCTGACCCCTTGCCAGAAATCCTGCCTCAGCCATTTCAAAATCCTGTGGGAGGCTGGACTTAATTCACTGAGCCACAGGGAGCACTTCGAGGTTTCTGAACAGAGCAGTGACATGACCACAGAAGTGTTTGGAGTTGTTATTGGAAATCTGAATTGTATAAGTGTCAGATGTAACTCTGTGGAGAGCCTGGCATAATGAGGTCCTGGAATTTGCCAAGGAATGCTAGACCAGAAGGTATATCTTGTAGTAAGGAACATTTCCAGGTTTCCATGGATTTGGCCAGGACCATGCATGGCCTTTAATATTTGCAGGCTAAGACATCTTGTGTTTCCTTGCACAGATTGTCTGATTCTCCAAGGGAAGGGGCTCCTCTTTAGACAAACAAGGGAAACCCCCTTTGGGTGATTTTCTGTGGCCACATGGAAGGATGAGGAGAGATGTGGGTGGACTCAAAGAGTGCACCCAAAGCGGGCACTCCCCCTCCAATCTGATGGATGATATTTCTGCTCCATCCCAGCCCCCTTTAGGCTTTAGAGTCCTTTGCCCTTCTCCCTCCACTTCAGAGTGGGGTGTAAGGGCAGGGGAGAAGGTATGGATTATCCCCATGAGGTGTCCAAATGGCCATGGGCAGGAGTCTCTGGGATAGTCTCTGAAGCATTTGCACATTTGTCAAAGCTGAGTTAGGTGACACTTCCATTTTTCTTTCAGAGACATGGTTGGAGTCTTTGGGGAAACTGACCCAAAGACAAAGACTCTTGGGTAGTTCAAGGTTAATAGCAGGTCTCAGAGAATAATGACCAGGTTGGGTTAATGAGATAACAATTTATAGAGCACATTGTATGGTGCCTGGGACATAATTGGTGTCTAGTAAATTTTAGCTCTGTTTATCTTGAATTATTTCTTACAATAGAAAATATATGGCCAACAGCAAAGAGCCAATTAGTAGCCAACATAATAGCACTTAGTATAGACCAGGCACTACTTAAACTGCTTAACACATATGAATTTATTTAATCCTCCCAAGAACTCTATAATGCAGATAATATTGGAACCTCTATTTCACATTGGAGGAAACCAAGGCACAGAGAATTTAAATGATTTTCCCAAAGTCCTACTGAAGGGACCCAGGAGATGTCATACAAACCCCTGCACTAATGACACACTCTGATCACATAATTCAGGGCTGCCTTATCAGCCTCATGTCACCAGAGTATGTGTCAGGTTTTGGTCTCATTCACACTCCTATGGGGTTGATTACTCCAGAACTACCAATAGCTGGCTATGGAACCAGCACAGATTTGTCTCAGCTGAGTTTAAGACTGCTATGCTTTATCCATTCATCTGTTGATGGACATCTAGGTTCTTTCCATAACTTGGCTATTGTGGACATTGCTGCTATAAACATTCGGGTGCATGTGCTCCTTTGGATCACTACGTTTGTATCTTTAGGGTAAATACCCAGTAGTGAAATTGCTGGGTCATAAGCAACTTCTTAAGGAACCTCCATGCTGTTTTCAAGAGTGGTTGCACCAGCTTGCATTCCCACCAACAGCATAGGAGGGTTCCCCTTTCTCCACATCCTCCCCAGCATCTGTCATTTCCTGACTTGTTAATTTTAGCCATTCTGACTGGTGTGAGATGGTATCTCATTGTGGTTTTGATTTGTATTTCCCTGATGCCCAGTGATGTGGAGCACTTTTTCATGTGTCTGTTGGCCATCTGGATGTCTTCTTCGCAGAAATGTCTGTTCATGTCCTCTGCCCATTTCTTGATTGGATTATTTGTTCTTTGTGTGTTGAGTTTGCTAAGCTCTTTATAGATTTTGGATACTAGCCATTTATCTGACATGTCGTTTGCAAATATCTTCTCCCATTCTGTCAGTTGTCTTTGGTTTTATTGACTGTTTCCTTTGCTGTCAAAAGCTTTTGATCTTGATGAAGTCCCAATAGTTCATTTTTTCCCTTGCTTCCCTTGCCTTTGGCATTGTTCCTAGGAAGAAGTTGCTGTGGCTGAGGTCAAAGAGGTTGCTGCCTGTGTTCTCCTCAAGGATTTTGATGGATTCCTTTCTCAAGTTGAGGTCCTTCATCCATTTTGAGTCTATTTTCATGTGTGGTGTAAGGAAATGGTCCAATGTCATTTTTCTGCATGTGGCTGTCCAATTTTCCCAACACCATTTGTTGAAGAGGCTGTCTTTTTTCCATTGGATGTTCTTTCCTGCTTTGTCGAAGATTAGTTGACCATAGAGTTGAGGGTCTATTTCTGGGCTCTCTATTCTGTTCCATTGGTCTATGTGTCTGTTTTTGTGCCAGTACCATACTGTCTTGATGATGACAGCTTTGTAATAGAGCTTGAAGTCTGGAATTGTGATGCCACCAACTTTGGCTTTCTTTTTCAATATTCCTTTGGCTATTTGAGGTCTTTCCTGGTCCCATATAAATTTTAGGATTATTTGTTCCATTTCTTTGAAAAAATTGGATGGGATTTTGATAGGCATTGCATTAAATGTGTAGATAGCTTTAGGTAGCATAGACATTTTCACAATATTTATTCTTCCAATCCATGAGCATGGAACATTTTTCCATTTCTTTGTGTCTTGCTCAATTTCTTTCATGAGTGCAATGGAATACTATGCAGCCATCAAAAGAAATGAAATCTTGCCATTTGTGATGACATGGATGGAACTAGAGGGTATTAGGCTTAGCGAAATAAGTCAATCAGAGAAAGACAACTATCATATGATCTCCCTGATATGAGGAAGTGGAGATGCAACGGGGGTGGGGTGAAGGGGGTGGAAAAAGAATAAATAAAACAAGATGGGATCAGGAGGGAGACAAACCAAAAGAGACTCTTAATGTCATAAAACAAACTGAGGGGGGGTAGGGGGAAGGGGTATTGGGAGAGGGTGGTGGGGTTACATTATATGTTTTAAAAAAAAAAGACTGATATGCTTGTTTACCAAAAAGCAAATAAAAAAAAAAAACAGATGCTATATGATGTATTGGAAAAAGCAATGGCATTTATTATTTCACTTAATGAGAAACCTGTCAGTGACAACTCTAGGGTTGATTATAAGTGACCCAGTGACAATATTAAGGACCCAGGTTACTGTCATTCTCAACATGCAGCTTTTCCTCTTAAAATGGACCCTCAAGGTCCCAGAACACCTGTTATAAACAAAGGGAAAATGTAGGGGCAAGAAAAAGAAGAGAACATTTGTGTCTCATGTCTTTTTTTAAATTTAAATTCAATTAGCCAACATCTGGTGCATCATTAGTTTTTGATATAGTGTGACATGATGAGCACTGGGTGTTATATACAACTAATGAATCATTGAACGTTGTATCTCATACGTCTTTATTTGAGTGAGGCGTTCTCAGAAGAGGAGAAAACTACAGTTAGGCCGTGTCTAGGAAAGAAGACAGATTTCTGCAACTGGCTTAGACCAAACAGCGTTCATCTTCTGGGCCTGGGGGAAACTCAACCTCCCCTGTGTGATATAACCTTAGTTCCCTCATTAATAAAGTGAGGGGTCTCACTGATTTCCACTATTCTTTTATTTTTTTAAAGACTGTCTGAAAAAAAAAAGACTGTCTAGAAAGGCAATGTGTTAATTTGCTAGGGTTGCCATAATAAAGGACTGCAGACTGAGTACCTCATACAACAGAAGTTTATTTTCTCACAGTTCCTTGGCTAGAAGTACAAGATCAAGGTGCTGGGCAGGTTTGGTTTCTCCTAAGAGCCACTCTCCTTGGCTTAGAGCTGGCTATCTTCTCTGTGTGTCTTCACATGGTCTTTCCTTGTATGTGTCTGTGTCCCAAATTCCTCTTATAAAGAAATCAGTCTTATTGGGCCCACCCATATGACCTCATTTTAACCTAATCGGCCGTGAAGTACTGGGGATTATGGGGTCAATGTATTAATTTAGCAGGAGGTACACAATTCAACCCAAAGCACTTGAGGCACATTGTGTGGCTTCTGGAGGGGACTTTGTGCCCAAGCCTCGATGATAAAGCCTCCAAGACAGTAGCCAAGGAGAGAGACGATTTTGAAAACAACATTTGAATGATGAGAAGGTGGTTTCAAGATTGCTGTGATTATACTTCTGACTCTGTTTGTTAGAAGATTTTCCAGTAAACCTCCTTGTGAAAATGTGGGGATTTTTTTCTCCCATTGTTTTGCTGCCTGATCACAACCCAAACAGGTGAGTGGAACATCAGGGCTTGGCCACAGAACGCATGACTAGCAGGCAATGTTGCTTCCTCTGTGTTTGTTGTTTTCAGGCACCCTTTCATCGGGCTCATTGTCTTTCCCTGTGGTTTAAATATAGAAATGAACCCCTGACATGGCACTTCAAAGGCAGCTTAGTTTCTGGGGCTGCTTGGACTAGGAGATTCTGGTGAAGGTTGCCATCCAGGGTGAGAAGGACTGCCTTACAGCCCTGGTATGGAAACCCACTGGTATGAAACTCTCACTGGTATGGAAACCATCCAGATCTCGTTGATGGATGCCTGAAAGCTCTTTTCAATGTAGTTCTCTTCCCATGTAGTAGAAATTATGAATTGACCTCTGGAATAAGGTACTGGTTTCTGGCAAAATTGCCAACTTCAGTAAGAGTATTGTCATGACAGCAGTGCACACAGAATGGCATGCTCCAGGTGGTCAGTATGTTTCAAGGAACACTGGCATCTCCCACATTTGATGCATGCAGATACATCTTCTAAGATGCTTCCCTGGGGCCCCAATGCCTCTCCCTGGCCTGGACACTCAGTGTCATCCACAGAGTGCCTGCTGTTTGCATCCACACTGCCCATCTAGAGAAGGAAACAACCAGACAAAGAGGTTCCCCTGTCTTCATCCCTAAAATAGGGCTTCAGATTGCTGCATATTGTGGTGCCCCACTCCCTCCCTAGCCAGGCGCCTTTGGGTTTCCCCAGTACCTACCGGGGCTGCCACAGCCCCCTACCAGTGTTCCACTGGGGGCTTCTTGGTTTCTTGTAAAAGACAAGATTAGAGTAACCCTGAAGCTTTATTCCCACATTATTTCATAAACACAACAGGGAAATGCCAGTGACACGCAAGCCTTTCCTCAAACCACCTTGTTTTTGAGCTCTGCAATGGAAACACACCACTTCCTGCCACTGAGTCAGGCTCAGACGCAGTCCCCTTCTCTCCGGGCACGGGGCTTGCAGCAGCTGCTTAATGCCAGTGAAACATGAGTGCTATATCATTATTTCCACTAAAACTTTTTACTCTCCTAGTGGAACTCAACTATTCAAAAAGCTGGGCATTGGGGGGTGCGTGTGCATGCGTGTGTGTGTGTGTGTGTGTGTACATATGTTTTTTCTTTAAAGATTGTTTAAGTCACTAGATAGGTGAAAAGAGGTAATGAGTATTCTTACCCACTGTCCACATGCCTAACATAGTACATAGTACATGTTTCCCCACTGAGGCTCACTGCCCAGCTGATGCCTGCACGTGGATGTCTCAACCTAAGTTAGCAAGTTTAGCATGAGCCAAGAATGGTCAAGGACACAGAGAAAGGGAGTGGCTGGAGCTTGGGGACAGAATAATGTGCCCTGAGGTGATGACGAAAGTGGAGTCCGTGGCTAGGTTGAGACTTCTCATTATTGTCATTCATATCTGCATGTCCTCCTTATTACTAAATTCTATCTGTTCTGTAACATTCTAGGTGCTGTAGCCACAAGAATTTCTCCCATGTTGGCTCCCCACTCAGAGTTTTTCAGAGTCCTCCCACTGCCTGTACATAGATGATACATACCAGGAGTATCCTCTATCTTTATGTCCCCTCTCCCATCCCCAGAAGAAGGTATCTACATTCTCCACCCTCCCAAACAGCATCTGCCTTGCAGGGACTTGTGTGGCAGTGAGCCAGGGCAGGCCGGGCTGGGGAAAAGATGAGGAGCTCATTCAGACAGGCAGAGGTTCCATCTAGAAGGCTATAGCACTGGCCAGGCAAGCAGATGGCCAGGTCCTAGAAATGAGATCAGTAAGGCTTCAGAAACCCAGGAGTCTGGGAAAATAGGATTTTTTTGTAGGAGTAGGAGTCTAAGAAACAGGTTCCAAATATTTCCATAAGAAATGTAGGTAGGAGTCTAAGAAACAGGTTCCAAATATTTCCATAAAAAATGCCACCAGGCATTGAGCCTGGCAGATGTCCCTTGGCAGATGGGCTTCCTGTATGGAGGCAGCTGGAGCCCACAGGTAGAAATGTTGGCCCATCTGGCCTGAATAGGAAGCTCCCTTGCAAGGGAAGCAGCTCTGAGTGGCCCTGCCTGGGCTACTGCCTTCATTCCCTCTCCCAACTGCGCAGCTTCATACCTCATTCCTTGCACCCAGACCACTCTTCTTCCAACCTGTCCACACTTTAGCTTCTGAAAGCCCATGGTGACCCCAGTACTTTCACACTATTGACATGTACAGTGAACATCTCCCCCACCCCCTGTGCCCCCAAATCCCTTTGCTGTTATTGCTCCAACTAGAAATTTTTACTGTCCCCTCCTGGAGGGGTGGATGTGCCAAAACCAATATCTAGCTGTTAGTCTGAGTCCCAAAGTCTGACTACCGTTCCAGGCTTCCATAAATGCTTGGTGACTCCAAGCCAGAGGGCCACAGATCTGGAGGGGACTTTCCTGACTGCCAGAGACAAAGCAGGATCCAGACCATGTTCACTGCTCCCCAAAGGACTGACTGTCCCTGCAGTTTTTCTATCTCAATCTCCAATTTTAATACAATGCTAGACTGTGTTAAGGGTAAAATATGCTTGTCACTGTCAATTCATTTTTTGCCATTTTTCTTTTAAACCATTTCCTGGAACAGTTCCTATAGTGACTTCTGGAAAGGCCTGAACCTGAGCTCCTAGGCGAGACTCTTTAACCCTCATACCTGTTTTGTTCCAGAGACTCTATTTCATAATACCAAAGTTAAAAACCACAGAAACCAACGTTACCAGCTAGCAGGCATGAAGATGTGCTCCATTTTGTTTATTTACAGTGATTCTTATGAATCCCCTAATTTATCGCTTGAAACTGAAAAATAAGAAAAAGGAAAAAAAAAGTCACTACTGTCATCTGAAAGGGGAAAAACAAAAACAACTCTAAGCACACTTCACTCAGTCTGGGGTTTCTGAGCCCCGCCCGGAGCACTGGCTGCTTTTCCATTGTTTCTCTACGATGTAACCCTCACTCTCTCTAGAACCATCTTCTCATTTCCTCTTCATGGGTGTTGTGGTTTGGTCTTTGATTTCAAATTCATTCAACATTCATTCAGCAAAATTCTGATGAGCATGTTATCACATCAATTCACTAAACACCTACTGAAAATCTGCTGTGCCATGTCCATCCGAGCTCCTGGGTCCCTCTGTGGCTCACCACACTGCCCTGCAGATTCCAGTCTTCCCCCAAGATGGGGGACTGAGAGAGCAGGAACTGGCTATGGTCATGTCTTGGGCCTGGTTTTTTCAGTGGATGAAAGCGTGTCATGCTGCGGCTCATGGAACTTGCCATTTATAAGCACTTGCTATAGCCTGGGATAAATCACAGCTGCTCTGTGAGTCATGACCTATCTATCACCTCTATTTACTGGATGATTGAAACTGAGGCACAGCAAGGCTAACTTGCTCATTCCAGGCACTCAGCTAATCAATGGCAGAATACAATACAATAGATAATACAAATATAGACCTTACCTCAAAGTGGGGGACATGAGAGCCACCCAAGAAAAGTAAAATGCCAGAGAGGCTAAATAAAAGCTACCAATCCTGGTGGGGGTTCCAAGGGCCAAGAAGAGCATTTGGTTTTGGTTTCTAAGGTAATAAGGGCTGAGTAATTGGGGAATATTTCATGGTAGAGGGAGTAAATGACTCTTGTACAGTGGATTGAAAGTATAGGAAAGAGATAGTTTTAGTTCAAGAAAAGGAAACACTCTAACAATCTGAATCCTTGAATGAAAAGAGGGTTGTCCCAGGTGGAATATTTGCTCTTTCTGAAGAGGGTGGAGCTGAGGGTAAAGGGTCCCTGGACAGGGATGCTACACTGGGGGTGTAGGTCAGACAAATTTCATCCCACTCTGTGATCCATATAACCATCCCCTCTGCCTTCTCTGATGTCTCTGGTATTTTAAGGGTCACTGGTCTTCACAGCTTCTGTTTCCCCATCCCCTCCAGGCCTACACCATTACTGCCCCCACAGGGTTCTCCTGAGGGGAGATGTGTCCCCTCATTCACCAAGCCGGTGCTGCTGCTGGGCAAGTCCTGGGCAGTGCAAGCAAACCTCCTGCCCCTGCCCTTCTGTCTCACTTCTGCTTTTGGGGATTAATGATGGTTGTGTGATAGCCAGCGTTCCTGCTCTGGTACACTGAGGTTGTCATCTGATGTCTCAGGCTCTGCTTTGCCTCACTGCTCCCAACATGGCTATTATCTGGAGGCAGGGATTCAGCTTTGTTAGAAGGTTGTAGTTACAAGGGCCCTGGCAGTGCTGGGGCCCTGAGAAACTTCATCTCCACACTCCTTTTCCCTGCCATTCTTTCTCTATTTTCTGCTTTTTTGTTTTCTTCCATCACATTCTTACTCAAGTTGGTCATTTGAAAAAAAACAGGCATGATTTTGTTTCCCCCTCCTGGTCTCTCTAGCACTGACTTTCATATATCTACACTTAACATCAGTTTACACTTTTCATAATTCTGGCCAAAACATTTCCATCAAGACCCATTTCACTTCCTGGCTTTTCTTCTGGGGTGGATTTGGCACCTCCCTCACTACCATATATGATGGATGGCAGGTTCTGCACTGATAGTTTGTGTTAGACAGTCTTCCCCACCCTTGAATTGAAAGCACTTTCTTGGATGCTTGTAGCCTGCTGCTTTTCTGGACCTCTGTCTAGGGCAGTGGTTGACATACCCATTTTAGAGATGGGATCCAAAACATCCCGTGACCTCAGCCTCACTCTTTCCAAAAGCATCACCAGAAAAGCATTCTTTCTTTTTTTCACAGCACATACTGCTTCTCTTGACAAAGTCAAGCACATCCAAATCTTAAAAATTCTGAATCTTTGTATTATGGAAAAATTTGAAACATACTTGAAAACACTTAGAAATAATACAATGAACTCTGTGTACCCATCACCTTGCCTTAATAATGATCAGTGTTGTCATTCCTGTCTCATCCTTACTCTCCTTTAAAATATATTTTTATTTTTTTAGTTTTAAAAAAATTTTACCCAGTCTTTTTTTAATTTTTAAATTTTTAAAAATTTCTTTTATTTTTTAATTTAATTTTTTTTCAGTGTCCCAAAATTCATTATTTATGCAACACACCCAGTGCTCCATATAATAAATGCCCTCAACAATACCCACCACCAGGCTCACTGTGCCCCCCACCCTCCCCCTCCAAAACCCTTATTTTGCCCCTCAGAATCCACAATCTTTCATGGTTTGTCTCCCCCTCTGATTTCCCCCAACTCACTTCTCTCCATCTCCCAGTGTCCTCCATGTCCTTTATGTTCCACAAGTAAGTGAAACCAAATGATAATTGACTCTCTCTGCTTGACTTATTTCACTCAGCATAATCTTTTCCAGTCCCATCCATGTTGATATAAAAGTTAGGTATTTATCCTTTCTGATGGCTGAGTAATATTCCATTGTATATATACTCCATTGTATATATGGACCATATCTTCTTTATCCTTTCGTAGGTTGAAGGGCATCTTTGTTCCTTCCATGGTTTGGCAATTGTGGAGACATACAAATGGCTAACAGACACATGAAAAAATGTTCATCACCATTAGCCATCAGGGAGATTCAAATCGAAACTACATTGAGATACCACCTTACACCAGATAGAATGGCCAAAATCAAGAAGATAGTAAACAACATGTGTTGGAGAGGATGTGGAGAAAGGGGACCGACCCCTCTTACACTGTTGGCGGGAATGAAAATTGGTGCAGTCACTTTGGAAAACAGTGTGGAGATTCCTTTAAAAATTAAAAATAGAGCTACTGTATGACCCTGCAATTGCACTACTGGGTAGTTTTGCACTTTGGGGGTAAACCCACTGACACAGATGTAGTGAAAAGAAGAGCCACCTCCACCCCAAGGTTCATAGCAGTAAAATATATTTTTAAATATGCACTGATTTATGAACTACAAAATAAGGAGCTAAAGTGAATTCAGTAGCATTTATAAATAAATTTGCATTTGTTCTATCACAACAGAATCATATATATTTAAAAATAGCAGTAAAATGTATAAAGGATACTATGTATTCAACTACTATGTGCTTGATACTGCTATATATTTATAGACCTTTAGTAATATCTATGTAGCTATGGATCCAACTCTTTTTGTGTTATTGCTTTTTAACATTTTATTTTGAAATCATGTAGATTTGTAAAAAAGTTGCTAAAATAATGTAAAGAATTCCCATATACCCTTCATCCAGTTTCCCAAATGGTAATACTTTATTACTTGTTTTAGCATTCTATCTCTCTCTATATATTTTTTCTGAACCACGTGAGAGTATGTTGCATACACTGCCCTCCTTCCCCACTAAATTCTTCAGTGTGTGTTTACTACAATTAAAACAAAGGCATTCTCTACATAACCACAGCATAATTAACCACATCAGGAACTAATATCTTATAATCTTAACTCTAGACAATATTCCAATTTCAGCAATGATCTCACTAATGTTCTTTACAGAAAGGAAGAAAATCATTTTTTTCTGGTCCAGAGTACAATCGAGGATCTCATAGGCATTATCATCTGTCTTAAGCCTTTTCTAAACTCAGTTCTGTATGTCTTTTGTCTTCATGACTTTGACATTTTTGTAGAATGTCCCTATTCCCATCATCATTATTATTAGCTGAAGTTCAAAAAGTCATGTCATTTCACTCATAAATGTTTCTCTCAGTAATATGTACTTTTCCCCTTGATCCTTCAGCATTGGGGGAAAACTGCTTCCTACCTGTGGATTTCTTGCATTCTCTGGGTGCAGAAGTATGGGTCTGAGATGTGGCTTTGTCCACTTCTCAGGGCTTGAGACCCCAGCGAGCCAGGCCTGCCCTCCTCACACAGCACACAACTGGACCTTAACTTGCTCTGTTCTCAATAACATACTCCATTATTGCTCATCTCTAGTGATCCCCAGGGAGATGAAATACAAGACTGGTATTTTTAAAGTTTTTTCCCCTTCCCCTCTCTCATTTCCCCCACTTGGTCTGCTTCAGTTTGGGCTCTCAGTTAGTCACCTAGAAATTCTAAGGAAACCAAAAGCTGAACAAGAAAGCACCTGACATGGCTTACAAGAGTGATCCTCACCATGGCTCTGTCAACTGAGGGGCCAGGAGTTAATTATGGTGACTAAACAGAGTTGGTGGTAAAGCATTTGATTTACCCACATAAAATAACAATGAGGCTTACAGAGGAGCTGGAGGGGATCTCTGCCTGCTGCAAAGGAGAGGATGAAGTCTTCCTTCCCAAGCTCAGTGAAAGAGAAATACAAGTGTATTTTTTTTAAATTAGAGAGATAACCAGTAAGAGAACTAGAAATAGAGGGGCAACAATAGGAGAAAGTGAGTGAGCATAGGACAGGTTTAAAAAAAGAAAACCTCAGGTCCAGTCCAATGGGGAAGTCAGTAGAACACTGCTTAACATTAATAACCCAGAAAACAGTGATGGCTTGAATGTTACAGAGGGACATGGAA
This sequence comes from Taxidea taxus jeffersonii, assembly GCA_003697995.1. Taxonomy (NCBI): domain Eukaryota; kingdom Metazoa; phylum Chordata; class Mammalia; order Carnivora; family Mustelidae; genus Taxidea; species Taxidea taxus. The sequence continues at coordinate 47,639 of ML103093.1, forward strand.
GTATTTGCCAGGAGGATAGGTGAAAGAATGCCAAATATAACTTCTGGGATGCAGGCTTGGGAGGAGGAGATGTACCCAGACTGTTTCTTTCCATTGTAGGCCTTCTCTTATTCTTTGATAATTTGCCATGCATAAATTATCTTGAAAATTAAAAAAAAAAAAGACCAGTGAACTAAGAATTAGAGAAGAATTAAGAAGAGAAGAATTAGAGAAACTGAATTCTTGTCTTACCAGTTACTAGCAATCAGCTATTATCTTGGCAATTGTTTTCTGCCTCTTGGATAATGACTACTTGCCTCACTTACCCTCTCAGAGTCCATTGTAAGGGTCAAGGAAGATAAAGGGCATTTAGGTGTTTTGTGAGGTGTGTGTTGCAGGTAGAAGCAACAGTAGAGTAGTATTGCAATACTGTCTTTATTAGAAGAGGGAGAACAAAGATGTGAAAAACAGTCCAAAAATAAAAATAAATAAATAAGGACACTAGTGAGAACCATGCAATACCATTTAAACAGAGGGAGTAGGTTTATAAGGGAAAATCTGAAGCATCCCAAGATAAGGTGGAGTTGATGGTCTCAGAGAAGACTATCCCTCCCTTGGGGAAAGTAAAACCCCAATATGTATATATAATCACTCCAATGGGCATGCCTTTGACCCATCATTCCACTTGTGAAAATGTATTCTTTTGGAAATAAATATTGATATACAAGAATATATCTAACAGGGGGGAGGAGTCAAGATGGCAGAGAAGTAGCAGGCTGAGACGACATCAGGCAGCAGGAGATCAGCTAGATAGCCTATCAAACCATTCTGAACACCTATGAATCCAACAGGAGATTGAAGAGAAGAAAAACAACAATTCTAGAAACAGAAAATCGACCACTTTTAAAAGGTAGGACCAGCAGAGAAGTGAATCCAACGCGACGGGAAGATAGACCCCAGGGGGAGGGGCCGACTCCCGGCAAGCGGCGGAACAATGGAGCACAAAACCAGGACTTTTAAAAGTCTGCTCCAGGGAGGGACATCACAACAGAGGCTAAACTGGGGTGAAGACCTCATGGGGACAGCGTGGACTCAGGTCCCACAGGGTCACAGAAGGATCGGGGGTATCTGTCGCAGAGCTCAGAGATATTAGAGCAGGGAAACCGGCTGTGGAGACAGAGCCGAGGTTTCCTAGAGCCGTGGTCTGTGACACGGGCCGGTGCTCCATGCGAGGGGTCCCCACAAGATCCGGGGAGACTCCGACCCGGGAGAGCTCAGGAATCTACAGGGTTCGGAGACTCCAGGTGAGACTCTGCCAGAGACAGAGATGCTTGGTTACAGGCTGGGTGAGCTCGGAGCGCTCCAAGAAGCCAGTGAGGCGGGATTGATTATGCACGATTTTCTCCGAGCCCAGTCTCCGAGCGAGGTCTCCGAGTGCAAAAGGAGGCTGGGGAGACGGGAGTGATTAAACGCTTTTCTCTGAAGGCCCACTGAAGACTGGGGCCCCTAGCTCTCGGCTCCTCTGAACCAGAGATTGGGAGGCCGCCATTTTCATTCCCGTCCTCCGGAACTCTACAGAAAGCGTTCAGGGAACAAAAGCTCCCGAAAGCGAACCTGAGAGGATTACTTAGCCCGGCCCTTGGTAAGGGCGGTGCAATTCCGCCTGGGGCAAAGCCACTTGAGAATCACTACAACAGGCCCCTCCCCCAGAAGATCAAAGAAATCCAGCCAAGACCAAGTTCACTTAACAAGGAGAACAGCGGATTCTTATCTGGACAAAATGACAAGGCAGAAAAACTCACCACAAAAAAAGAACAGGAGGCAGGACCGAAGGCTAGGGACCTAATCAATATAGACATTGGTAATATGTCAGATCTGGAATTCAGGATGACGATTCTCAAGGTTCTAGCCGGGCTCGAAAAAGGCATGGAAGATATTAGAGAAACCCTGTCAGGAGAAATAAAAGCCCTTTCTGCAGAAATAAAAGAACTAAAATCTAATCAAGTTGAAATAAAAAAAGCTATTAATGAGGTGCAATCAAAAATGGAGGCTCTTAGTGCTAGGATAAATGAGGCAGAAGAAAAAATTAGTGATATAGAAGACCAAATGACAGAGAATAAAGAAGCTGAGCAAAAGAGAGACAAACAATTACTGGACCATGAGGTGAGAATTCGAGAGATAAGTGATGCCATAAGACGAAACAACATTAGAATAATTGGGATTCCAGAGGAAGAAGAAAGAGAAAGAGGAGGAGAAGGTATACTGGAGAGGATTATTGTAGAGAATTTCCCTAATATAGCAAGGGGAACAAGCATCAAAATCCAGGAGGTGCAGAGAACACCCCTCAAAATCAATAGGAATCGGTCCACACCCCGCCATCTAATAGTAAAATTTACAAGTTTTAGCGACAAAGAGAAAATCCTGAAAGCAGCATGGGACAAGAAGTCTGTAACATACGATGGTAAAAATATTAGATTGGCAGCAGACTTATCCATAGAGACCTGGCAAGCCACAAAGAACTGGCATGATATATTCAGAGCACTAAACGAGAAAAACATGCAGCCAAGAATACTTTATCCAGCTAGGTTATCATTGAAAATAGAAGGAGAGATAAAAAGCTTCCAGGACAAACAAAAACTGAAAGAATTTGTAAACACCAAACCAGCTCTACAGGAAATACTGAAAGGGGTCCTCTAAGCAAAGAGAGACCCTAAAAGTATTATCAGAAAGGAACAGAGACAATATACAGTAACAGTCACCTTACAGGCAATACAATGGCACTAAATTCATATCTCTCAATAGTTACCCTGAACGTAAATGGGCTAAATGCCCCAATCAAAAGACACAGGGTTTCAGAATGGATAAAAAAAATGAAACCCATCCATATGCTGCCTATAAGAAACTCATTTTAGACCTGAAGACACCTCCAGATTGAAAGTGAGGGGGTGGAAAACAATTTACCATGCTAATGGACATCAGAAGAAAGCTGGGGTGGCAATCCTTATATCAGATCAATTAGATTTTAAGCCAAAGACTATAATAAGAGATGAGGAAGGGCACTATATCATACTCAAAGGGTCTGTCCCACAAGAAGATCTAACAATTTTAAATATCTATGCCCCTAACATGGGAGCAGCCAACTATATAAACCAATTAATAACAAAATCAAAGAAACACATTGACAAGAATACAATAATAGTTGGAGACTTTAACACACCCCTCACTGAAATGGACAGATCATCCAAGCAAAAGATCAAGGAAATAAAGGTCTTAAATGACACACTGGACCAGATGGACATCACAGATATATTCAGAACATTCTACCCCAAAGCAACAGAATACACATTCTTCTCTAGTGCCCATGGAACATTCTCCAGAATAGATCACATCCTGGGTGATAAATCAGGTCTCAACCAGTATGAAAAGATAGGGATCATTCCCTGCATATTTTCAGACCACAATGCTCTGAAGCTAGAACTCAATCACAAGAGGAAATTTGGAAAGAGCACAAATACATGGAGACTCAACAGCATCCTTCTAAAGAATGAATGGGTCAACCAGGAAATTAAAGAAGAATTGAAAAAACTCATGGAAACAAATGATAATGAAAACACATCGGTCCAAAATCTGTGGGACACAGCAAAGGCAGTCCTGAGAGGAAAATATATAGTGATACAAGCCTATCTGAAGAAACAGGAAAGGTCTCAAATACACAACCTAACCCTACACCTAAAGGAGCTCGAGAAAGGACAACAAAGAAAGCCTAAACCCAGCAGGAGAAGAGAAATCATAAAGATCAAAGCAGAAATCAATGAAATAGAAACCAAAAAAACAATAGAACAAATCAATGAAACTAGGAGCTGGTTCTTTGAAAGAATTAATAAGATTGATAAACCCCTGGCCAGACTTATCAAAAAGAAAAGAGAAAGGACCCAAATAAATAAAATCATGAATGAAAGAGGAGAGATCACAACCAACAC
>RCUC01135749.1:0-73058 GCA_003697995.1 Taxidea taxus jeffersonii
TGCACCGCCCTTACCAGGGGCCGGGCTAAGTAATCCTCTCAGGTTTGCTTTCAGGAGCTTTTGTTCCCTGAACGCTTTCTGTAGAGTTCCCGAGGATGGGAATGACAATGGCGGCCTCCCAATCTCCAGTTCAGAGGAGCCGAGAGCTAGGAGCCCCAGTCTTCAGTGCACCTTCAGAGAAAAGCGTTTAATCCCTCCAGTCTCCCTAGCCCACGTTTGCGCCGGAGAGTGCGCGCGCGCGTCCGCCCGCAGACACTGCGCGCCTGCAGACACCGCGGGCCCGCAGACCCCGCGGGCCGCCGACACCGGGGGCCCGCCGACACTGCGCGCACCCGCAGACCGCGCTCAGAGAAAATCAAGCGTAAGCAGTCCCGTCTCACTGGCTTCTGGCTGTGCTCCGAGCTCACCCAGCCTGTGACCAAGCATCTCTGTCTCTGGCAGAGTACCACCTGGAGTCTCCGGACCCCATAGATCCCTGAGCTCTCCCGGGTCGGAGTCTCCCCGGATCTTGTGGGGACCCCTCGCACAGAGCACCGGCCAGTGCCACAGAGCACCGGTCCGTGTCACAGACCACTAGGAAATCTCGGCTCTGTCTCCGCAGCTGACTTCCCCGCTCTAATACCTGTGAGCTCTGTGACACTCAGACACCCCCGATCCTTCTGTGACCCCGCGGGACCTGAGTCCACGTTGTCCCCGTGAGGTCTTCACCCCAGTTTAGCCTCTGGAGCGATGTCCCTCCGTGGAGCCGACTTTTAAAAGTTCTGATTTTGTGCTCCGCCGCTTGCCAGGAGCCGGCCCCTCCCCCTGGGGTCTATCTTCCCGTCGCGTTGGATTCACTTCTCCGCTGGTCCTGCCTTTCAGAAAGTGGTCAATTTTCTGTTCCTAGAATTGTTGTTTTTCTTCTCTTCGATCTCCTGTTGGATTTGTAGGTGTTCGGAATGGTTTGATAGGCTATCTAGCTGATCTCCTGCTGCCTGATGTCGTCTCAGCCTCCTACTTCTCCGCCATCTTGACTCCTCCGGTCTTCCCTCTATTACTTTCTGTTTACATACTCTCTTTCTGGGGTGAGCACTTGTAACATCTACTGGAGTAGTATTGGTTAAATATGGCCAAGTGTATCCATATTCTTTTTTTTTTTTTAAAGATTTTATTATTTATTTGACAGAGAGAGATCACAAGTAGGTAGAGAGAGGAGGAAGCAGGCTCCCTGCTGAGCAGAGATCCCGATGCGGGACTCGATCCCAGGACCCTGAGATCATGACCTGAGCCGAAGGCAGCGGCTTAACCCACTGAGCCACCCAGGCGCCCCATGTATCCATATTATTATCTTCTCTTTTGCTGGAGGCATCCACCAAAATCACCTTCAAGTGATTGTTTTTATTGAGGTAAAACACACACACATGCACACACATACACACACATAAAACTTACTACTTTGGACCACCTGGGTGGCTCAATCAGTTAAGTATCTGCCTTCGGCTTAGGTCATGATCTCAGGGTCCTGGGATCAAGTCCTGCATTGAGCTCCCTGCTCAGTGGGGTATCTGCTTCTCCCTCTCTCTCTCTGCCCCTCTCCCCACTCATGCTCTTCCTAATAAATAAGTGCAATCTTTAAAAAAAATAAACATCTGGGATGCCTGGGTGTCTCAGTTGGTTAAGCAGCTGCCTTCGGCTCAGGTCATGATCCCAGTGTCCTGGGATCGAGTCCCACATCGGGCTCCTTGCTCGGCAGGGAGCCTGCTTCTCCCTCTGCCTCTGTCTGCCACTCTGCCTGTGCTCGCTCTTGCTCTCTCTCTGACAAATAAATAAATAAAATCTTTAAAGAAAAATAAACAACTTACTATCTTAACCATTAAGTTTAAAAAGAAGGAATTTTTCAGTTTGGTTCCTTTCTCTTATATTCATCCATGCACGGTTTTAGCGGTTACTTTTTTACAGCGGTTCTTATCGAAAAGCAGCTCTTTCTACTCAGCACTAAGTTATCATCCCAGTGGCAGCCACTTTTAAATATTTGCTGTTTATTTCTATCTTATCATCCCTATCATTCCATCAGATACTAAGCCTCCTTTTTTTCTTTTATTTTTTTCAATTTTAAGCCATATGTATTTACTTTTCACAATGGTAGATGAAAATTTAGATCTGTATAACTTCTCCCACACCCACTACACACTTGCACCCACTGCATATACCCAGTATGCACCCCTTGCAAATAAGCATCCAGAGCCTCTGTCTTCCCAGCATAATTATAATTATGTTATCAATTTATATTTATAGTGACAAATAATTTATTATTTATTATTAATGTGTATTATAATTTAAATATAATTTAATTATAACATAATTTTTGCCTAGACCGGTATCTACTATTTATATTATTATGACCAAAAATGCTTTTCTTGGGGCACCTGGGGGGCTCAGTGGGTTAAAGCCTCTGCCTTCAGCTCAGGTCTTGATCCCAGGGTCCTAGGATCAAGCCCCTCATTGGACTCTCTGCTCAGCGGGGAGCCTGCTTCCTCCTCTCTCTCTCTCTCTCTGCCTGCCTCTCTGCCTACTTGTGATCTCTGTCAAATAAATAAATAAAATCTTAAACAAAATGCTTTTCTTTGAATAAGTTACCATGTCTTTCCAATTATTTTATCTCTTTGTTTTTTGTTTTTTAGTTTGGGTCTAAAACGCATGTTAGTTAATTCTCAAAAATGTTTAGTGTCCATTGGTTGCCTGCTTGCAATTGAGTTGGACTTCAGACTGGTGAATAGAAGCTTGGTGTGCATGGACAAGATTTGTCAAATATGGCTTCACCATAGGATGATATGACTCAATTCTTTTGGGGGGATACCACCAGTATCAGTATCTCTATATGTTTTCTGCTAGATTTCCTAGAGAGTAATTTTCCCATCTCTTGCTTAGATGGTATAAACCTTTATGGTTTAACCTTATGGTATAAACCTTAGATGGTATAAACTTTCCAAGGCTCCAGGATCCAAGATATGAACAGAGTTGGGGGATTAATCACCGGAGAAGAGCTTTTCAACTTCACTAATCATCAGGGAAAAGCAAACTAAAATCACAATGTGACATGACCATATGCATTAGATAATAGCATGTATTGGTGACCATGTGGAGCAAATCAAAGTCTCGGAGAGTGCTGATGGGAGCAGCAATTAGTTCAACCCCAAGAGAGAAGGGTTTAGCTGTATCTACTAAAGTGAAACACATACCTCTGATTCAGCAATCCCATTACTTAGGATATACCCAACACAAATGTATATACATGCTCATACATATGCCAATTAAGCTATGGATAAATCTTTAAAATTTAATGCTGAGCAAGAGAAACTAGAACAAGAAAAAAGTATATGCTAATTCCATTTATATAAAGTACCAAATCCATGCTGTTAGAAGTTGGAATAGTGGCTTTCCTCAAGAGAGGCATAGGAACCAGAAAAGAGCCCATGCTGGATCTTCTGGGGACTAGGAATGTTCCAAATTTTTGCTTGCTCTTTACTTAGATGTAGTCAATGACAAAAGAAGCCTCACACACCCACACAAAGATAGATTATTCTATAGCTGTGGTTACTGGTTTTAAACTTGTTCAGCTGGTCAGAAACTCCTTTCAGTGAAGGTGCTTCTACAATAAGTGACAGCTTCTTGCTTCTGAAAGTCAGTTCATCAGAAATGGATTCTCTGAAATAAGGATGCCTCTGACAACTAATCAATTAAAAAAAAAAAAAGATCTCACCTAGGTGGATACTGCAGATAATGTTAATTCACTTAACCTCTACCAACTGTCAATATCAGAATTCTATGCTTCTCCCAAAACTTTATGTAAGATGAGCCTTCTCTCTGTTCAGAGACAACGTGTCTGATTGGTGTAACTCTTTCCTAAAATAGGCAATATATTCAACAATCTTTTTGTTTTAGATATTGAGTGGTGTCTTGTCCTATTTTTATTGTAGTTTATGAACATTTATGAATGCATACTTAATGACAGATGTGCTTTTCTGTATGTATAGCGATAACAATAAAATATGATTTTTTTAATTCCATAGGACATCTACTTCTGATCCAGATCTATGGCCTTAAACAACAAAAAAACAGACAAGACACAGAAACCACTGGGTTTCAAGAGACTGGCCATTAGTCAATGCAGGACAGAGAACCTGAGGAGAGGGAAATAAACTGGTCTGTAGGACTGCCCTGGATGAATGCCCTGACAGAGTTCCCAGGTTGGCAATGGGAAAACTCAGGTGGTGCCTGATGGAACTCCTTGCTTTGAGGAGACAAAGCTAAGCATTTCCATGTTTTAGAAGCACCCAGAAAATTCTGATGTATAAGAGCTAGGACTCAAGGGGTGCCTGGGTGGCTCAGTGGGTTAAGCCTCTGCCTTCAGCTCAGGTCATGGGATCGAGCCCTGAACTGGGGGGGGGGGGTCTCTGCTCAGCAGGGAGTCTGCATCCCCACCCCCCTCTCTCTCTGCCTACCTCTCTGCCTACTTGTGTTCTCTGTGTCAAATAAATAAATAAAATCTTAAAAAAAAAAAAAAAGGAGCTAGGACCCAAAGTTCCAACTGTTCCATAAACGACCATGTTGCATCCAAGCTTTTCCTAGTAACTTGTGAACTGCTTATGGTTTGTTCTTCTTGGCAAGTCACTTCAATTTCTCTTCTGTAAAAAGTAATCATATATAATAGCAACTGCACCATGAGCTGACTTATGAGTAAATGACTTAATAGATACAAAACTCACAGACTAAAACCCAGCTGATAATAATAATGATAATTTTGCTGGTGCAATTTCTTACTATTAGTAATTTGTAACCAGGTGGTAATCAGAGAATGACACAGCTTTCATGTCTGAGTAGAAAGGGAGCATCAGACCGCTGTCTAGTCTCTTCACTATCTACTGTGAGACTTTTAGATTATCTGATGGATATAGGTGATATAGATGTATGATTGGAAATTTTCCACTTTAGTGGAGATATGACATAGTAACTTGCTACATGTGTTCAGTATTAACTCAGATTTACTCCCAAAAGTCTTCAGTGTAAACCTTTCCTAGGATGACACCTAAAATAATTTTTTTTTTCCTTGAAGTTTAACATACCCTCAATGTTCTAACACTATGTAAAAGACAAATTACTTGCCACTGTGGGGGAAAAAAAACTTTTTAATTTTTTTAAGGTTTTTATTTAAATTCTAGTTAGTTAACATAAAGAAAATCTTTTTAAAAAAAACACCATAGATCTAGTTCCTTCTCTGCTCTCTTTTAATGTGAGAAAAGGATCGAGCAAAATTACATGGCAATAACTCAGCTGCTTTATACAAACTTATTGACATATGTTTCTGTCTAGAAACCTTGGAACCTTTTGAACTTCCTTCTGAAAACTCCCTGAACAGAATTAATTAGTTGGCAAAGAAAAGCCAAATGTTACACTTATTTGGGCATCTGAATGAATTACACAGGTTTCACTGGTTACTTTAATACAATTTCAAACTATGCATGGGTTGAATATTTCAGACACCTGAAATCTTTACTAGGATGTTTCTCAGGAATCATGGCAGAGTACATATTAATCTGAAGAATAAAACCAAATATGGAGCCAAGAGAACCTTTAATGTTCCTCTCCCCCCAGAGGACAGCCAGATGGCTGTGTAACACTTTCACCTAGCGCTGCTGCCATTTAGATTTGTAGTTTGGGTTGGCTATCAATGCCTGCTTCCAAATACGAAATTCTCTTTATAATTATACTCATAAACAATCCTCAGCTCTACTTATGTCTAAAGGTCACTTGAAGATTCTCTCAAAATTATTTTAGACAAAGTCAAGGAATTTTGAGGAGAATAATAAATACAGGAAAGGTTAAAAAAATATATATATATTTCCAGATAAAAATTATACTTTAAACTAATATATTCTAAATTAAATTTTTGTTTCCTGCCTGGGCTGATGACCCATTATAACTGTACTTTGCTGATTTAATAATAAATTAAGTTAAATTTTAAAAACTCTGAAGATCACATATAATCCCAGAAGTATTCGTCCAACAACAAAGTAAATCTATGAAAAGAAAATGCTGGTGCTTTGGTTCAATACAGAAATTTCTCTAAATGCATTTGTATTTGGGGGTCTCAGAAGAAAACCAAGTCAAGTCACTAAGAGCACGAGATGGTTGAGAAGCAGAAGCGAAGCTGTCAGAACAGTGAGAAATTATTTTGTTTGTGCCAAATGGATAGTGGTCCCTCTGTATAATGGAGTAACATATTTATTTTCATTTCTTTTCCACTCACCTCCTCTTTTAACCATATTACTTGCATCTGCCTCAACCACTCTAATGAGTTGTTGTCACATAGGCACTGGTGGCCTCTCATGCTAAATTAAATAGCTTCTGTTTATAATTTTTCTCAGCACTCTCTGTGCTATATGCAATCTACTTCTCTGGAAGGCACCTCCATTGGAATGCATGACTCTGGGCTGTCATTTTATTGTATATTTTATATATATAATAAAATAATATTTTATTATCCCTTCTATTTCCCTGAAAAGTCTTTGCCACTTTCTAGATCCTTTTCTCCACCTACATACACCAGACACTTCTCCCTTAGAAGTGTCTTATTTCTAAAAGTGCTTAATACAGTGAATTCTCATCTGCCACTCCAATTCTGTTCCAACATTTCTAAGACTATATGTTTAAACCTATTCCTATTTTCCACTATTGAAAAAAATGTTTCCCTTTAATTTTCCTTGATCATCCATCCTCGAAAGTATATACTAATTCTAACTCATTATTCTCATTCCCCTTAATATCTACTCAATCACAAAATTCTGTCAAGTTTAATATAAAAAATGCCTCTCAGATCTAGTCCCTCCTCTTCATGTGCACTGGAACAATCTGAATCTGGATAATTTCCTAGAACCTAAGTGTTAAGCATATTTCTGGCTAGATTCCTAATGTTAATCTCCCTTGCAACCAGCCTTTGTTAGGAAAACAATTCTCTGAGAATATTTCCACGTTTCTTCACAGTCTGAGCTTTCTGAGAGCAGCACTGACAGTGTGGGAGAAAGGAGAATGAGTGGTAAATAAATCTTGGAAATTAAAGATAATGCATTGCTCTAGAAAGATTGAAAGACATATCTCCCCAAGTTGTGTGCTTATATTTTAAAGGTAATAAAACCCAGAGATGCCTTTTCCCCGCCCCCCTCATTTAAATAATTTTGCTTATTTCCAGGGTAGTGTGACCCTGCCCCCCTCTCTGGAGAGGATTTGTATGGCATTATAGAGAACAAGTGTCTCTCTTCTTCCCTCCTTCCTTCCTTCACTCTGTCTCTCTGTCTCTTTTGGCCTTCTTATAAAAGTGCCAAAGTCTCAGAATTTGGAGATTCTCTCCCTGTGATGCAAACTATACTGTATGCAGGAAGAACATCAGATCCTCATTGCCCCATACATGGGAAATTGGGGTGTGGCACTGATAAAATGCTCTGTGAGTAAATGGTCTGTTTTCTGATCAATAGATCTCATGCTTCCTGTTTTAACTGATTAAACTTTACATCCTAGGCAGTACTACAAAGTGAATGTTATTTAAATACTAATTTTAGCCTATTATTTCATTGCACAAAATATTGGGAGGATAATCCTTTTTTTCTACTAGCATTTGAAAATTCTCATTTGTTACCCAACATGATCATATACTAGAGTTAGATTTCTGTTTTACAAATAAATTACATTTATTGTTAGAGAATATAGGACTATCTCTTTAATAAGTAGTACCATAATAATAAGATAGCGTTATGATTTTAAAAAAGGACAAAATTTGATGCATAATTCATATGATAGGCCAGGATCAATAGGTAGGAGAATTAAATATAAATAATGAAACCATAAATGTATCCTAAGAAAATATGGGTGACTTTCTATATAATCTTGGAATTAGGAAAACTTGCCCTATGAGGATATAAAATATAGAACCTTAAAATTAAAAAAAAAGAACATGGAAAAGATACCATAAGCAAAATAAAAAGAGATATGAACAATTGTATATAAATTTTGATATGTCACAAGGTTTAAGATCCCTAATATATAAAGAAATTCTGAAAATAAAAACAAATATACAAACTTATAGGACAAAAATCAAAGAAATGAATAGGAAAAACAAATGAAATACATCCTGACAATATAAAATGATGCTTAATTTCCATTTTTTTGATTAAATTCAATCATCTTTCATTTTGTTTCCTGGTATTTAATACCTTTTTTTCTTGTGGTTGCATTCTCTTTTTCTTTGCTTTAGTAACTTAATTACAGTAACTCAGTTTAGTGACTCAATCACTGTATACCTACTTGTCATTCTTCTTAATTATTCTCATTGTAGTTTGCTGAGCTTCTCTGATGTACAGGTCAGGTTTTTTAAGAAGTCAAATTTGGCGGGGGGGCACCTGGGTGGCTCAGTGGGTTAAAGCCTCTGCCTTCAGATTGGGTCGTGATCTCAGGGTCCTGGGATCAAGCCCCACATTGAGCCCCACATCGGGCTCTCTGCTCGGCCTCTCTGCCTACTTGTGATCTCTGTCAAACAAATAAATAAAATCTTAAAAAAAAAAGTCGTTTAACATAACTCAGTGAAATGATTTCAAAATAAAGTTAGAGATTATTTTAGCAAAAAAAAAAAAAAAGAAGTCAAATTTGGAGAGTTTGCAGACTATCTTTTAAATTGTTTTTCTTTTTCTACCTCAATCAGTACTCTTCTCTGTGACTCTAATTACAGGTATATTTCTGATATGGTCCTACAGGACTCAGAAACTCCATTTTTCAATAGGAGCCAGAGAGGACAGCAGAGGTGTTTTGTCCTTGCCATGAAAGAGCAGCGGGTACACAGGGCGTTAAGTACACATCACTGAGTGTTAATACCAGAAGAGACTTTAGAAATTGAATCCACTGCTAAATTTCCACAGGCAAGGAACATATGTCTCTCAGATTTTTACAGTTACATATTAGTAAGTGGCTGAATTGTGACCAGAATGCAGATCCTCTAATTTTTTTTCTAGTGTTCTATTCCCTATTCTATGATGCTTTCCTAAACTTATGTTAGATTATTTTTCTGATTTTTGTTATAACACTAAATATTGTTGGACTATGGTCAGTCTTTATATTCTTGGGGCTCAGGTAGAGAAAATGAAGTAAAAAAGCAAAGCAAACCAACAATACTGTTCTAAGAAGGTAGATTTCATGTCAAGTATTCTTACCACAATAAAATTTAAAAGAAAACAGTATTGTTCTAACTTAGGATTTCCAGAGTAACTGTTCTCCCATTTTTTATGTTTAAGAATGGGTCTGTTAAAAAAAAAAAAAAAAAGAATGGGTCTGTAACCCTTGTGTTTATGTTCAGGCCATTGTTTGGGTAAGGTTTTTTCAGCAACAAGCTGCCAGGGGACAGGACTCTATGCCCTCAGGTGGTGGTGAGCATAGATGTCCACCAAGGCCTGTTCACTTACTGACTTAATCATGGTTTTTCTATCAACAGGTAGTGGAATTGCTATTGCTAAGAACAACAATTTGACTATTTTTAAAATTTCCATTTGATTTATAGTTTTCATTTCTCTGTTGAAATTTCCTAATTTACTAAATGTCATGTTTTTCACTAATAATTTCAACATATATTTTTCATTCTTTTATTTTTTTTTAATTTTATTTATTTTTATTTGACAGAGATCACAAGTAGGCAGAGAGGCAGGCAGAGAGAGAGTGAGGAGGAAGCAGGCTCCCTGCCAAGCAGAGAGCCCGATGTGGGGCTCGATCCCAGGACCCTGGGATCATGACCTGAGCCGAAGGCAGAGGCTTTAATCCACTGAGCCACCCAGGCGCCCCTCTTTCATTCTTTCAATAAAATCTAAGCGACTTTGAAGTATGTGTCTGCTAAGTCAAATAATGGTGCCATCTTGGATTTGATTTTTATTGGCTGTTTCCCAGTTCCTTTATGTGTTTACTGTTTACTGACTGAAAACTTAGAACACTGTGGGTAATACATAGTACAGACTCTGATTCAGTGTTAACAGGAATTTCATTTACAGTGGATAACCATGAATTTGAAAACTCATTGTTGTATTCCTAAAACTGCATTTGTGAAAAGCTGAAGGCACTCCCAAGTCCCTCTAACTTGTTGGGTCCATCTTCTAACTCTGTCTCTCTTGTGGATATTATTAAGGCTTTTTTTTTTTAAGTTTTATTGTGTGTCTAATGTTGGCACTGGCCTTTGGTTGCTTCAAGGAACCACTCCATTAAAGTCCAATATCTAGGCCTTTAAGAATGAGCACATTCTCTCCAGGTATACACTGTATTCTTTACCTCCTTCTCTGGTTTAGCACTTTTTTGTCATTGCTGGCTTCCTATTATATTTTATATATATTTTTTCTCTCTGACTCAGCCATACCTTTAAAATGATTCTTTTAATACTTTATCCAGCATTTTCAGCGTTCTATACCAGAAGTTTGCCTCCAAACTTCTAGTGTATTCTAATTCTAGAGAAGGCCTTGTAATATAAACACTCTGTTTCCTACAAATAATGGTTCTTACCATTGGGTAGATAATAACTCTGTGCAGATACAGGTTTTCACAACATACATGAAATTAGAGTTGAGCATCTTTCAATTAAAGCAGCAGACAGAAATGACACAAAGTGAAACCAACTATATGAAGGCACACAGGACTAGAGTCAGGCTGGAACATTTCCTCCAGCTAAGGAGCTACATACGAAAGGACCAGATATTGTAGGAAAAAGACCAAAAAGGGAGAGAGCCAAGAACTTGGGAATCATTATGGCCAAGTGTCTAGAAAATTTTATAATATATATTCTTACATAAAACCAAAAGACAATCTTGACTTTCATTCTTTCAACCTTCTTTTTTTGCCTATTTTCTAGAATTGTTATTTCAACTGTAATTTTTTTTCAAATTTCTTAAATTTATCATTCCATATAGCCCTACAATTTATAAAAGGTTATAACCTTTATTGATCTTCATCTTTCCTGATCTGAAGTAGGTTACATTCTGAACTTTGCTTTTCTCTTCTAGGAAAAAGACATAATAATAACTTCCTTAAAGGACTATTATGAGAATAAATAAGAGCATATGTGAAAAATTTACCAGTCTAGCATTTAAAAAAACACAGCAGCATGTCTGTCTATATGACAAGGAGAAACAAGACTATTGCTCTTCTCTTCATATATACGATGGGTCTTTCTTTAAATCCATGCTAGTGAATTAGGAGACTTCTGTATGAACCATTACAATTTTGATCATCAATTTCCAGTATGTTAGGGTTTTTCCCCATACCATCAAGCAATTCTTTGACACAAGCTGTTCTACAATTCAACTTAATTCTGATACTATCTATATGGAGATCCCACAGATTAAGTGTTCAGTTCCACAAGACTGTCCCCCTTACCCCCAATCTTCAATCACAAGTTCAGGTTGTCACCCAAATTTGTGACCTACTGGATACAGATCAGAGGTTCCAACTACCCCCAACTTGGTTTTGATTAATTTGCTAAAGCAGCTCCCCAAAGTCAGAGAAACATTTTATTTACTAGATTACTGGTTTATTACAAAAGGCTCTAACTCAGGAACCACCAGGTGGAAGAGAAGCATGGGCCAAGGCAAGATGTGGGGATAGGGCATGGAGTTTTCATGCCTTCTCTGAGTGTGGCACTCTCCCCAACCTCCACATGTTCACCAATGTGAAATCTCCTATGGATGCTTTGTTACTTTATCATAATTACACCATTGGCTACTGGTGATTAAACTCAATCTCCTACCTCTTTCCACTGCTCTGGGGTGGATGGGTGGGTAGATGGAACTGAAAATTCCAACCCTCACTCTCAGGGTTGGTTTCCTGGCAATCCGCCCCCATTAACAGGTAACCTAGGTGCACGTCAAAAATCACCTGATTAACATAACAAAAGACACTTTTATCATTCTCATCACTTAGAAAATTCCAAAAGTTTTAGGAACTCTATGTTAGAGCCAGCCAAAGACCAAATACATATTTTTTATTTTCAATCACAGTATCACAATCATACTTTGAAAGGGCACAACTAATTAAGGAGTCAGGTAAACCCAAACATTCCCCCTTACTCAGAAGTGTTTAAAGCCAGAGATAAGCCCTTTGTTCTAAAATTCTCAGAAGCCATTTTAAAGGGTTCATGAGGGAACTTCTTATAATTTCCTACAAAATGACTCAATTATCTCATATTACTCCTTATGTTCAGGGTTTTTTTTTTCCTTCTCTTATCAACTTTCCCTACTTAACCATTTTAGTTATAATTAGTCTCACATTAGTCCATTTATCAAATCTTACTGTTTCTCAAAATCCTTCAGTTGGAGCTATACTGGCTTATGTGAAAATTAATAAAAGGAAATCTCATTTAGAATGGAGTAGGAAGGCCAGCCCAGGGAGCTTTCATGCCCAGCACTCACCAGGAAGAAAGGGACCTTCCAAGCATATACTACTCTACTATCCCAGAAAGAGGAAAAAAAGATTTTTTTCCTCCCCCGGCAATAGCACAGCAATAAGAGACAGTCACAGCTCAGCCAATGAGAAGCCACTATACTCTGAACTCTCAATTTACACCAGTGGACTTTCAGTTTAAACAGTCTTTCTCAACTGCCCCTTTTTCTCTGTAAAAAAGCATTCTTCTCCTTTGTTCTCCAGACTTATCTATGGTTTTGCCATAGCTTGCTTGCAATGCTCTGCTATTCCTGACAGAATTGGCAGTTAGCTAGATATAAGCAGGAATAAGTACCTTCTGACTGATTGGTCTGAAGGATATCGATAGGTTTTATTGATCTTCGGACTGATAAAAGGGAGGAGGCCAAGTTCCAAACTGCCAGGACAGACCCAGAGGATATGCATGCATATTTCCCTATCACCCCTGCCCTACAGTAACCTAGAGCTTCACGATCATACATTTGCACTGTGGTTTTAATTTCTCCCAGGCAGTAAATGGCCACCATGACAGTTCTGATAAGGACCATAAAAAGCCTCCCAACTGGTAAGAGGAGTCTCTTAGATGACTGGCAGTAAGCTTAGTCAGAAATAGCCCTAGCTATGACCTAGTACTTATCCAAATATAAAAAGCAAAGACAACCCTGACCCTCAGTGCAACTGCCACCTCTGGGCCTGCCTCCTCTCCCATCTTGAGAGTGTACTTTTGCTTCAACTGCTATAAAATCCTTGCTTGCTTAAGGATTTGGCTCAAGGGGCACCTGGCGGGCTCACTTGGAAGAGCATGCATCTCTCGATCTCAGGATCCTGGATTTGACCCCCACTTTGGGTGTCTGAGATCACAACATACCTACATAAACTTAAAAAATAAATAAATAAGAGTTTGGCTCTGAATTCTTCTTAGCCAAACTCAAGAATCAAAGCCAGGGAATAGGACTCACCACTGATAAACCCATTTCTGCTGGTAAAATAACTATCAGTCTGTTTGTTTGTTTGCTTTTTCAAGTTAACATCTAGGGCTAAAGCTCAACTGAAAGATTCTCTAAACTTACCTCTGCTTTGAATTGTGTTGAAAGGAATAATCATTGAACTGAAGTTTTGGCCAATTTGCTATCAATTTTCAATTCTTCTTAATTTATTTTGATAGCTCCTTATGCTCAGATTTCACCATTTCCAGATTACATTGGAAAGAAAGTATTATTATGAGTAAACAATTTTAAAACCTTTATTAGACAATCATGCAGCATCAGTGGGTCATTTTAATCCTCTTTACAGATATGTCATTTTTATTTCTAAAAAATGGTTTAGTCATATTTTTCATTAATGAGTCAGTGGTCTTTCAATGGATCCCACTTTTGAAACTAACTGTGCTAATGAGTGTGTACTCGATTACTAAAGAAGACTTCATGTGACAATGCTTACAGCTTATTAGAAGAAAAGGACATAACACAACAGAATCATAAAGGAAGGATACGCATCATGGTCAGTGGCTGTCTCACAGCAATGAATCTAGACAGGGTCAGCTTCAAGCTGGAAGTGTTAGATCCAATCACCTCCCTTTGTAAAGATCACTTGGGATGCACTTTCTCTTAGATGAGGAATCACTGGTGTGCATAGAGAATACCTCAGAATCAGGAAGCCCATATGGAGCCTACACCAGGGTTTCTTATATTCTGCCAGTCCTACAGGCATGACAATTATATGATCAGCCTTAATGACAGAGCTTTCAGGATGTCTCAATGAGACCAGTTATAAGTAACCGTCTCACTCTTACCAATAAATAATGCTATCAAGCTGCTTTAAACTGCTCCAAGACTCCTCAGGCCCATGATTACAAAGCAAAATTATTAATCAGTATGAGTTATGCTTTGACCAAGCATCAGTGCATGGTACGTTCTCATTTCAGTAAAACATCTGAGGCTAATTTCAATCCTGCTAAAACAAACCATCACAGCCCAGCGGCCATATTAAGGTCTTCTGATATCTCAATATTATGGTCATTATCTCTAATCTATTACATTATCCTACAATCTTAGCATTAGAATTATAGTGAGAAACTCAACTGATAAAAAGCTATAGTCAATAATAGTAATCGGTATTAGCACATATAAAATTTTTAAATACACTCTTTGCCTTGAGATGCCCATTTCTTATTGTATGGGTGCTTATCATCTCAGTCATGCACTATCATGAACAGAGTACAGCCCATTGTGCTCTCAACTTGCTGGTTGCTCTATTGTTGGGAGTTCCATTTTCTATCCTTTTGATCCATAGTCACTTGGCATTTGTTGTCTCTTCTCAAGTTCTTTGCCTGATATATTTTCTATAAAACCCTAATGACACCTCTAAAACTTATAAAATTTGCTAAAAAGCTATCTGTTCCCTTAAATGTCTCCATTTCTAATGCTTCCCCAACCCCCACAAGGCTTACTGTTACTTCCACCCTTCTGTCTTTTGTCAACCAATGTCCGGTCCGTGGGAATGATTTCACTTGTGAAGCATGCCTGTTTGTTACAGGTAGATTTAAAAAGCATTTTAGGGACGCCTGGGTGGCTCAGTTGGTTAAGTGGCTGCCTTCGGCTCAGGTCATGATCCCAGCATTCTGGGATCGAGTCCCACATCGGACTCCTTGCTCGGCAGGGAGCCTGCTTCTCCCTCTGCCTCTGCCTGCCTCTCTGTCTGCTTGTGCTCCCTCTCTCTCTCTCTCTCTAATAAATAAATAAATAAAATCTTAAAAAAAATAAAAATCCTTCATTGTTTAAAAAAAAAAAAGCATTTTAAACTCTTTAGAAAAACAATACACATAGTCTTCACATAGCCCATAGTCTCATTTAAAAAAAAAATGTTTAATAGTCAATTTCAGCTTACTCTTCCATGAATTTATGTCTGTTCTGATCTGTATCATTTGCCAATCCCTGAACTAGTAATGGTGGCAACCAAAGTCAGGCAATCTAACTGTCCAGGCTTGAATTATGTGAATGCCCCTATTTCTGCCATACTCACACTAGAGGAGAGGGTTATCCACCATTTGCAAAGGGATATTTTGTTATCAGAAAAAAGGAAAAAAGACCATGCTGGGCAGCAAAACTCACAGTTACCATGGCTCCCTATATATAGTGAAATAGTAGAAAGGATGTAGGAGTAGGAAATGAGACATGTTCACAGCATGAAGCCGCTCAAGTAAGTTTTGGGGTTTTTCTTTTTAATCCCCTAAGTACTAGGCTGAAACAGTAATTTTCTAGATTTGACTTAATCTTCCTCTGAATTCATTTACAAAGGAATAATGTTGTTTAATCTTATTACCCAAGAAATCAAAAATCCTAAAATAACAATTCAACTTTTTTTTGTTAAATTCAAAGAATGGCACTAGTCATGCCTTGAATCGTAGATACCATGTCCTGCTCAGCCACCTTCTATTCCTTACTAAGTAAGGGCAACAGAGTGGAAACTTAATAGAAAGAGATTCAGGGGTGGGGGTGGGGGGATGGGGGTGGCTCAGGAGGAAAATGGAATGCCTTATTTCATTATCCAAAATGCATTTTCATTTTCTTTTACCAACTTCGCTCATGACTCACTGAAGGATCTGACATGAATTTAAACGTGGTAAATCTATTATAATATGGTCTATAATGAGTCTTACTGTTTAAGAATAGGAGCACTTGAATACGGTCATTAGGACTTTGAACAAAGAGGAAACAAGAAAAAAAAAGTGTTCTGTTCTAAAGCACGATTTACAATCATTTGATAGTTTGTTTACAGATATATCTTTTACAGTAGCTCTACTAATATTAGAGCTCTACTAAAATTTTTACGTACTTCACAAATATAAGTCTGATTTACTTCCAAATTAATATTGCCAAATTGTCCCTGCTTGTCATTAGACTAAAAGATGCCTGAATCTAACAGCTGTTCAGAAGACTTTGAGAGAGGCTTACATAGTACTTCAGGATATTTGTATTATAATCACAAAAATTATCTACAAAATATCATTAATCAATAGGTTACTCTTCCATGTTTGTTTGTTTTTTGAAGATTTTATTTATTTATTTGACAGACAGAAATCACAAGTAGGCAGAGAGGCAGGCAGAGAGAGAGAGGAAAGCAGGTTCCCTGCTGAGCAGAGAGCCCGATGTGGGGCTTGATCCCAGGACCCTGAGATCATGACCTGAGCTGAAGGCAGAGGCTTTAACCCACTGAGCCACCCAGGCACCCCTCTTCCATGTTTTTTAAAAGTATTTCTTAAGTTGAAGGAACATGAGAAACAGATGGTGGTTTATGCTATTTCCATTCCTTTGGCCTCTTAAGGAGAACACATATTTTACAATAAACTTTTCTAAATAAATATAATGCAAACTATTCAATATTCATTTAAGAATTCAAACTACTGAAGTTCAGATTCACTTTTTTTTTTACGACTTATTCATTTCAGAGAGAGAGAGAGAGTGTGTGTGTGTGAGTAGGAGAAGGGACAGAGAGATAGAGAAATAAAATCTCAAGCAAACCCCATGCCATGCATGGAGCCCAATGTGGGGCTGGATTCTAGGACCCTGAGCTCATGAGTTGAGCTGAAATCAAGAGTTGCATGCTGAACCCACTAAGCCACCTGGGCACTCTGAAGTTCACATTCACTTAAAATGGTCAACATACAGGAAACCAAATATGTAAGTCTATGTATACTTTTTAAGGTTTGTGTATACTTACACATATGTACATACAAACAATTGAGAAACATGTACATAGACATATGACAATGTGCATGTATATTTTCACAAAATTCTTAGGGGTAACTGATGAATTAAAGATTATTTCTTGCATCATTTTTTCTTGAAATTTTGTATTATAAACTTTCCAAAAACATTTAATATTACATTTTAATGAAAGATGATAACATTGTATTCAATATACAGACTCTACTTTTGACAAGAGATTGAATTACAACTAAATATTAAATAATATGTTGTATTCTTGCTCATGCTTGCCTGTCATTCATGCATTCATTATAAACATTCCCTGAAGGAGACTGAGGAAATGGAAACTCATACAAGGTAGAATAAGAAAAGTTACTATATAAAGCCCAATAAATATATTTAAGAATTTTTAACCTTTATCCTATGTTAATCTTTTAAGTATGAATTTGCCATTACAAAATACATTGTAATACTTTAAAAATAATTTACAATTTAATTGAGACAACTCTTCAAGTTCATTCACATTCATATATATCATTATCATGATCAGAAAGTATTTACTAAATTTACAGCTTACAAAAAAATTAAAAAAAAATTTTTCATATATAAACAGGGAAAAAAACCCTCTCCTTACTGACTTTTCTGCAGTTTCCATCCTTGTGCTTTGTGCTTTTACCTGTTTTCCCTTTCAGCCTGGAATACCCTAACCTGCCTGTTAGGGCTGAACTGTGTCCTCCCCAAATTCATATGCTGAAATTCCAACTCTAGTACCGCAGAATGTAACCATGTTAGGCAATAAGATCTTTAAAGAGGTGGTTAAAATGAAGCTGATGTGGTTTTGGAATATCGGTGAAGTTCGGTGGGGTGAGGTCCGGGGCTGATGACCAAGAAGGAATTCTTGAGACGTCTTTGGTGCAAAAAGGTGGTTTGTTAAAGCATGGGGACAGTGGGCAGAAAGAGCTGCTGTATCAGGGTTGTGAGGCATGGCTGAGTATATACTTGGGGGTTGGGGGAGGTCAGGGGAGGCTTCTAAAGAACTTTCCTACACTAAAGAGGACCTACAAGATACGGAGGCCTTGCCATTGTCAAATTAAGGTAGTTTTTGGCTCTAGCAAGGCATTAACATCAAGATAGTTGCCAGATCACTGGAAGAATGTCACCTAAGGGGACACCTGGGTGGCTCAGTGGGTTAAGCCGCTGCCTTCCGCTCGGGTCATGATCCCAGCATCCTGGGATCGAGTCCCGCCTCGGGCTCTCTGCTCGGCAGGGAGCCTGCTTCTCCCCTCCCCTCTCTGCCTGCCTCTCTGCCTACTTGTGTGATCTCTGTCTATCAAATAAATAAATAAAATCTTAAAAAAAAAAAAAGAATGTCACCTAAGTCCCACTCAGGAGTCGGGGGTAGGGCAGTTGCTGGATGTCAGTGTATGCTTTGTCTTTAGCTAGCCTTCTGCTCTCTCACCAAAGCCATTCCAGTAGAGCCCTAATCAAATATGATTAATGTTCTTAGAGGAGGAAGAGATACCAGGACTGGGCTCATTCAGAGGACAGCCCATGTGAAGACACTGCAAGAACACCAGCTGCAAGCCAACTGACAAAGAAACCCAAACTGCTGACACCTTGATCTTGTACTTCTCGCCTCCAGGACTTCGAGAAAATAAATTCACCCATCGAAGCGATCCAGTCTGTAATACTTTGTCATGGGTTCCCTTGCAAATTAATATACTCTCCTCCCCCCACCTAGTATGTCCAAGTTCTGTCTGTTTGCTAGAGTAGGCAGTTAGAGAGACATGAGCAAAAGGGGAAAAAGAAGGGTGGCAGATGGGAAATCTCCAGGGACCACCCATTAGCCACTCACAGACCTCAGGTCTCCCTAAGACCAACCTCTGTTGGGGTTTAGCACAGGCGGATAAGCAGAAGTCAGGGACTGGCTCAACTTTGGAGCATGCACATTTAGGGAATACCTTGTTGGGTCGGAACATGTAGCCTGTTATAATACCATTATAACATCGTTTGCATTGTGATTTTGGTATTGTGGATTTCACTTAGGCGTTCATGGGAAGATGGCAGACACAAACTGGCAGAGAAGGTTGAAGGGGAGGAAACCAGGGTGGATTCAGAGGGTGGTGTAATAATGACATGATGGGAAGGAGGAGACCAAAAAAGACGTCCCATAAAAATAACAATGCAAAAATCAGCAGATCAGCAGGCTGCTACCCACCCTAGGCAGCTCCCACATCCCTGCAGTATTCTTGTGCTTTGCTAAAACCTTGCTGCTTTAACTCTCTATCCAATGACTCAGCTGAATTCTTTCCTTCAAGAAGACAAGAACTGGGGAATTTTATAATCCACTACCAGGTAGCATAACCAGCAAAAGCCTGTTGATAGCCTACCTGTTCCTCTTCTTTCTTCCCTTTCTGCTGTACTCCTTGGGAGCAGTAATTCCAACTTCTTAATTTGGGTACCTTGCCACTTTCATTTCTACTGATAAACATATCACTTTGAAAGCAGGCCTATCCAGGAATCCATCAAAATGCTTAAAACATTCTCTTGATCCATCAAACCATGCTGAACAAGCAAATGGAGATATGTGAAGGAAGCATGAGTGAACAGCAGGATCAAAGGAAGAGTTTTTGGAGAAAAAGGACATGATGATAGAGGACAGATAGATGGATAAAGCATAGTTCGAGTTGAATGGCTTCGATTTCAGTAGATCGCATATGAATATTTGCCATCAATAGAGCAGGTGAAGGTAAGAATAAGAATATGAAGGGAGTTTTGGGGCACCTGGCTGTTCAAAGAGTAGAGCATGTGACTCTTGGTGTAAGGGTCAGGAGTTTGAGCCCCACGTTGGCATGGAGCTTACTTAAAAAGAAAATGAAATTTTAAAAGGAATTTGAAGGAAGTCTGGAGCCACACTCAATAGAATGTTCAAGAAAATAGTAAATAATTGAAGGAACTGTTGAGCATCAGTGAAGACAGATCCTGTTGAACCAGACTAATGCCATCTGGGGCAAATCCTCCATGAATTCCATTCTGTAACCCCAAACTTTTTTGAGTGCAGCCCCCACCCCCACTTTCTTTCCTTTTGTTTAACCACATTCTGAAGTACACTCTTAGGCCTTAACGTCCTTGATTTGCCCCGGAGGAGGTATGACTATGACACACACCTATTTTTTTTTTTAAATTTAAGCTTTATTTAAACATATAATGTAACCCCACCACCCTCTCCCAACCCCTTCCCCCCCACCCCCCTCAGTTTGTTTTATGGCATTAAGAGTCTCTTTTGGTTTGTCTCCCTCCCAATCCCATCTTGTTTCATTTTTACTTTTCCTACCACCTTAACTCCCACCCCCGTTGCATCTCCACTTCCTCATATCAGGGAGATCATGTGATAGTTGTATGTTCCATGCTCATGGATTGGAAGAATAAATATTGTGAAAATGTCTATGCTACCTAAAGCTATCTACACATTTAATGCAATGCCTATCAAAATACCATCCAATTTTTTCAAAGAAATGGAACAAATCATCCTAAAATTTATATGGAACCAGAAAAGACCTCGAATAGCCAAAGGAATATTGAAAAAGAAAACCAAAGTTGGTGGCATCACAATTCCAGACTTCAAGCTCTACTACAAAGCTGTCATCATTAAGACAGTATGGTACTGGCACAAAAACAGACACATAGATCAATGGAACAGAATAGAGAGCCCAGAAATAGACCCTCAACTCTATGGTCAACTAATCTTCGACAAAGCAGGAAAGAACATCCAATGGAAAAAAGACAGCCTCTTCAACAAATGGTGTTGGGAAAATTGGACAGCCACATGCAGAAAAATGAAATTGGACCATTTCCTTACACCACACACGAAAATAGACTCAAAATGGATGAAGGACCTCAATGTGAGAAAGGAATCCATCAAAATCCTTGAGGAGAACACAGGCAGCAACCTCTTCGACCTCAGCCGCAGC
Organism: Taxidea taxus jeffersonii; assembly: GCA_003697995.1. Classification (NCBI taxonomy): domain Eukaryota; kingdom Metazoa; phylum Chordata; class Mammalia; order Carnivora; family Mustelidae; genus Taxidea; species Taxidea taxus. The sequence goes on from RCUC01135749.1 coordinate 21,149, forward strand.
GACACACACCTATTTTTAAACACTCTCCTCTTGGGTGTGATGAGGGAGCAAAAGGCTAGCTAAGGACAAACAGAAGCTGGCACCCTATACCCGCCCCCCTTGTGACATGTGTGACATTCCTCGGGAACTGCTGGCTGCCCTACAGGAAGAACAAATGGTTAACTAAAAGATAATAGAGATCACAGTCCTGCAGGACAGGAGTCTCCCTCAGTTTACAGATGTCCTAGTGATTTACAAGAGGCTTTCTTATCAATAGCCTACTTCCAAAGACCCATAACTCAGTTCCTGAAGCCCTAACATTGCCCTCCTCTCCTTAAAATTGAAGGAGGCTGAGGGGAAAGGAAATGTAAATCAAGCTGAACTTCTTCTAAACCTAAAGCTCATTGACAAGGATGTGTGATAGTAGAAATGTGACATCCCACCAGGAAACTCCCAACTGTCTTCATGTTGGTCCCTCATTAGAGAAACAAACAAACAAACAAAACTCAGCTTGGCTTGACCACAACCAGGCCTCCAATATCCTGGGAGTCTTCTTTACCATATGTCAGCCCTTCTGAATACCCCCTTTGTCCTCACCTCCCCAGCTCCTGAGTAATAAGCCAGTCCTTGTGATCACGGCGCAGCAGCTCTTCCTGCCCATGGGTGCTGTCCCCATGCTTTAATAAAATCACCTTTATGGGGTGCCTGGGTGGCTCAGTGGGTTAAAGCCTCTGCTTTCAGCTCAGGTCATGATCTCAGGTCCTGGGATCGAGCCCCATATCGGGCTCTCTGCTCAGCATTGAGCCTGTTTTCTCCTCTCTCTGCCTGCCTCTCTGCCTACTTGTGATCTCTGTCTGTAAAATAAATATATAAAATCTTAAAAAATAATAAAATAAAATCACCTTTTTGCACCAGAGATGTCTTAAGAATTCTTTCTTGGTAGTCAGCTCCAGACCTCACTTATATTCTAAAACTACATCAGGTGGTCTCCTAGCATGTACACCCAGCCAATAGTCCTCTAAAAGCAGGAGTGTATCTGTCTGTAAGTACCCATAACAAACCAGTTCTGGCCAAGCTGAACCTGTAGTAGGCTGGTTTCTTTGGTCCTATGGCCTCTTCTGCCCTGGGAGGTCATTTTGCAGCTCCCTTCATTTCACGAAATAGTAATGCTTAAAAACTAAGAGGAACAGTCAAATCACATTTCTTAATGAGTTCTTATAAACAAATGTATAAAATTCACAATTTGCTTTCTAGAAAATATTAGCATCTCCCTCCTTAGTGAAAACAGGAACCTATATAGTCAGTTTGAGGGATTATGGCAAGTCAGACATTCAGAAGAAATCCTGGCTTCAAGCAAAGCCAGGCTAGTGTACTTTGCTGCGCCTGTGGACCTGAGCCGCTTACAGACATCTGGGTACTAGTAACCAGAACAAGGAAAAAGGCACACAGCTCACGGGAGGGATTGGAAGAGGAAAATCCTTTTGAAGAGGCATCTCCATTGTAGATAACATTAAAAAAATATGATCTCAACTTGGATTTTTACTTGATCCCAGCAGCATCTGAATCTGAGGAGTAAATAATTTAAATAACAAGAGAGGCTGAAAGTCAAAAAAGGATTTAAACCTCATCAGTAGTGAGGCTTAATTCTATAATTATCTCCTGCCCTTTCTGCAGTAGGGAGTGATTGGCTTTAGAGAAATAAAGCAAATAGCAGAAGGCAGACAAGGAAGACAAGGCAGGCAAGGAAGTGCCTGCTGCACTCCACCCATAGAAAGGATTTCTACCGGAGCCCTCAACCCCACCCCCACCAGCCAAGGTCACTGTTAAGTCTCCTGAGGCCCGACCAGGTGACCAGAGGTGCCCTGTGTCAGAAGGTATGTGTCACAGAATACTACAAAATAGGTACTTTAGAAAAACCAAAATTTTGATTTTAAAACTGCTATCCTCATTTACTTGTATTTCCACAAGCTTCTTTGAATGGAGAAAAAGAAGGAGAGTCAGATTAGTGGTTCTTGAAGCATGATTTAAAGACCCTCAGAGCTCCAAAGTACTCTCAGGGGTTTGCAAATTTCTCTCTTTTCTAAGTCCATACCCAGGTGATGCTGGATTATATATATTATAGTACAGATATTCATCATACCCCAACACACTGAGTGCCGAAGCAGATATTAGTAGTCAACTAACTCTGATAAAGATGACTTTAAAGCGATTTGCACAGAAGTATATAAGAGCATTCTTTTCATATTGTTTTATTTTGGAAAAGGTATGTCTTTTGTCGAAATATGCCAATTAGGTTGACACATAAGCAGCTTATTATTGTTAGTGTAAATTAGTATATAGGCTTTTAAATTCTAGAAGTCAAATTTTATTTCTACTATGATAAATATCAAGAGATACAATTTACATTAACAAATATTCTTTGATGTCCTTGATAATCTATAAGACAGTAGAGACCGAAAAGTTTGACAACTGCCAAGCTATTTCAATGGGAATCACACAGGACCTGCAGTCTGTATTGTCTCTGTGAAAATGTTAATCTGGGTTTGCCCATGGGAGCGCACTGTGCATGTGACCATCGGCCATTACCAGCATCATGATGCTTCTCCATCCCGGTGGGTTCTAATGAGGAAAGTTCCCAAAGCCTGCCCCTGTAGCCCCTAAAGAAAACAATTTCATTTTAGTTCATAACTCTGTGTTATCTGGGCATGCTTATCATCCAAGAAGCAATGAAAACTCTTCTCGGAGAAGGTGTAATGACTTACTTTAATAGCCATATTCCATCCCTTGTCTCTTTTCCCACTGAGAATAATGCTCAGTATAGAATGAATCACTAAGAATTATTTGTTAATTAAAAAAATATTCAACACCATATTGTGAAAGTACTATAGAAGCTACCTAGAGAATATAAACTTGGTAGCTGGAGAAAAAGAACTAAAACTCAAAAGGTTACATAAATATGAAAAACTGATTAGGGGGATATACAATATACATACATATATATTTATGTGTATATATACATGTATATGTGTGTGTTTATATATATAGAATGTGTGTGTATATATCTCCTATCTTCTATATGTATATATACACATACAGAAAGCAGACCATGAACGTATCAAGAAAAAGCACCTGCCTGGAGTGATAAATGTGTATATACACATACGTGTATGTGTATATATACATATGTATATGTGCATGTGTAAGTATGTACACATGCCTATATATGTATATGTACATATGTGTGCATATACATATATGTGCACATATACATATAGGATAAGATAGGAGATATATATACATACACTATATATATATGTACATATGTACGTATATATATCTCCTACTATGTGTGTATATATCTTTAGATAGTTAGATATCTCCTAACAGTGAGAAAGACATGAGTCATAGGTAAATTGACAACTGAAAACATTTAACTGCTGATATATAGTAACAACGTGAACTCGTATCTTTGTTTTCCCCAATGAAAAGCATTGCACATCTTTTAGAACATAAAGAAACCAACAAGCAACCACTGATTATATGCAGCATCAGATTAAAAAAATATTTTTAAGTAGAGAGATATACCATCAGCAAGTGTATTACTTTAAAATTTTATAGATTTTTTTAAAACTTCAGCTTGGTTTTAAGGTTTTTCACCACAATATTATATTTACTCATGTCACAGGAGAAAAGCAGAGGCCAAAGAACACTGTCAAAAAGTCTAATTCTGTTTTGCTAATATTTTATGTTTTTATATTGATAGATACATAATTTTTTTTTTTTTTTTGGTCCCAGCAGAACCTAGCAGTTATCTTGACCTCTACTTCCTGATTAATGAATAAACCATTGTTAATCTTCAGACATAAAAGTACAGCCCCACTGCCTTTTTGTAAGCTTACAAATGGTTTCTCAAAAGAATTTAGAAAGCTTTCAAGAAATCAAAACAATGAGATCCTAGACATGGAATCATGCTATTAGGAACTTTTCAAAAACAAAGTTCTGGAGGAAAGCGGACCATGAACGTATCAAGAAAAAGCACCTGCATGGAGTGTTTGTTAGGCATAGGCCCTGGGAAACTTCTTCCACAGCCCTCTTATGAGGGAAATAAACTGACTAGAGAAAAATCCTCTAAGAAGTCATTGTTTCCTATCATCTCTGATTCAAACTGACCGTTTGAAGTCTTAAAAAGATATTTTCTTTATCATTTTTGTTCTCTTACTCTAATGTCTGAAGCTATAATCGTGTGATAATTAGGTGAATTCTTTACAATTAAAAAAAGCTACAAGTGGCTCTTACTGTGTATAAATATTCCTTCCCAAACAGACATCTGTCACCTTATAGGTTTTGGCACAAATTTCTTCTTGGCCTATAATAATCAATATGATCATTTATATGACCATATACTTCTCAAGTTAAATATCAGAGCAAACAACATTTTATATAGAACTGGCCTGTGTGCATCAATTCTTAAAGTAAGAATCAAAGAAACATTCTTATGTCTGTAAAGCTTTACTGTTAACAATACTTTTACATGTTTTCAACATTGCTAAGTCAAAAAATGTTTTTCATTACATTCTGGTTCACAATTCATTGGTAATTAAATGGAATAATTTCAAAGATTATAATGAAGAAATCTATCCATATGGCAATAAGTGATTTTGTTGTTATGTTTATGTATGTTTTAGGTACTTGCTAAGTGTATCTACAGAGACAAATCCTGCTTATCCAACAAAGGTCTATCTGTTGAAAAGAGATTTAAATACTTTCTTTTACTACCAGAGGCTTTATCAGGAGAGGAATTTTAAAGTACCATATTGTGATATTAAATTGTATTCCATCTTCGCTGCTTTAAACTCTTAAAGAAATGTTGATTATTTGTGTTTCATTTTATTTTCTCCCTCCATTCCAAGAAAGTAACCAGACTTTTCATGGAGTTGAAAATATAGAAGCTTGTTAAGACAGCCTTCTTATATGAGCTTAAACTCACCATCTGCATAAAAAGCTTCCAGCTGTCAAAAAGGTTTAAAGTCACTAGGAAGTTTAGCCTAGGTCACTGGTACTCAAAATGTGTCTGAGCATCCCTGCGGGGGCGGGGGGGGGGCCCTGAGACTCTTGTAAGGGCCCACAAGATCATAATAATTGCTTATTGCTAACTACATGACAGGTGATATCATTATGTTGACAGCTAATAGAACGTGTGCTCACATATTCTTATGCTCTAAAATGTTCCACATTTTTAGTTTCTAATAGTTTTAGTTTCTAATAGGATATAAATATCAGTAGGATAGAACTCACACAAACAAAGGTTCTCAGGGATCCTCAATAATTTTTAGGAGAGTAAAGAGAAGAAAATTTCACAACCATAATGTAGAAGGGAAAGGATAAAACTAGAGTATCCTTTTGTGACTGAGAGGGGTCATGGTAAGAGAGTGGAAGTAAGTTTTCCACAATCGCGAAGCAGCAGGGATCAGCCTGACCCAATTCCATAGCAAGGTCTCTGAGGGGTGGCAGGATCTCAGAAGGCTGAATACTAAAACCCTAGATATTCTGCCTCTGCTAAGATTTATGCAGTGCGGCTTGGGAAGGATCGAGTTGCATTACCTGCCCTCGTGGAAACAGATAAGCTCAAGCAACTAGAATATCAAGGACAAAAGTTTGAAAAGATGTACCAAAAGCATAGAAAGTTTTTCACTTCTTTTTAGGTGCTTGCATAGTCATTTGTTTGACCAGTAACCCCATTTATCTTTGGGGAAAACTTCTTCGGTTTGCATAGTGTTGGTACAAGGAAGATTCCATGTGCCTGAGTCCTCACTCTAGAAGTCAGTTTTCCCCTCTCCTCATACCTTGGTTTAACCAGGAGTAGGCATGAGGCTAAGGCCTGACAACCACGTGGTCTCTCTTAGTACTCTAAGTCTCAAATGAGTGACTAGAGGATAGAAAGAATTTGGAGACTCTTCACCATGATGACTCCGGAGGTAGCATCAGTCACGACAGATGTCCTAGCTGCTACGATTCCTGCCTCTTTCCTTGTCGGACTCCATGTATGTACATCCATCTTGAGTGTGCTGCCTGAGCCCCCTTCCATACCCTTCCAATAAATTCCTCTTAGCTTAAGTTAGCCAAATATCTCCCCATGACATTACACACAGAAGGAGATAGAGCACCCCCATGAGTATGAACATACAAACACAAACACCCAAACCGAGACTGAATATCTTTCAAGTTCATAGAGATGAGAATGCAGAACTACACCAAATTTAATTTTTAAATAATGGAGAAAATATCATTATTCATTAAATTAAAAAAAACAGAAAGGGCCCACTAATTTTTAGTAATTTGATGTTTACTGTCAACAATCAGCTACCTATATAAAGTTATAGCTTCTGGCTTAAGTTTCATCCATTCAACAATCCTTATCTGATGTGAATATGAAGATGACAGAATCCTGAATCAGTGATATATAACAGGGTGCCTGGGAAAGGGACTTTTTAACAACAATAACAACAACAGCAAAAACATCCCATTTAAAATGTGAAATTTGGCAGCTTCTCCTTTACCCCCTTCAGAGCAGAGAGAGGAAAATGCCCGGAAAGAGATCTTCAGTGGTCCTTATTATATGAATGCACTACCATGAATGCATACCAAACCAAATGGTTTGGTTTATGTATTGGCAAATCAACTTTTTATTCCTTCAATTATGTTTAGTGGATTTTAGATAGAAAGCAATGGCCACCTGTGAAGTGGCAGCACCATATAGTGATTCAGAGGACAAGTTTGGGAGTCACACTGTTGGCGAATGCAGAAGCCACCACATCCCTGTTAAACATATATTACGTTGGGAAGTTTTCTAAACTCTTTAACCATCAGTTTTTAAATTTATAATATAGTGATATGATAGTATCTACCTCATAGGGTTATTGTGAAGATAAAAAGAAAATATGCATAGTTAAACAAATTGTAGCTGTATTTATTAGAGGTGAAGAAAGCTTGGGGAGGGACATTTTTAAGATCCCTAAATATTCTCTTGGCAATGCAACAATTACTAGGGTTTTTTGATTACTTTGTAATGAGCCTGCCTGAAGTATACTGATAGGGAAGGGGACCAAGATCTCCAAACGTAAACTTACAGAAAGTAAAGAGGAGTCTATCAGTTGATACAAATGGAACAATCATGTATTCAGTTAAAGGGAAAATTCATGAGTCATTAAATTATAAGACAGATTTTTTTTCTTTTATTCCAGATTTGAATTATGTTAGCAGGAAAAGATCTGACTGAATACATATCAGGAAAGACAATTATTCAGTAAGAGAGCTGACTGAGCAGGAAATGGTTTTGCATTGAGGTGGGCAAAATTTTCTTGAAATTTACTAAAGACTAAATAAACATGATTTTTTGTTGGTAAGATTAAGCCATTCTGTTCAAAAACAATTTTCTGTTGTTTTAATGTGGAGACTGATTTTGAATGTTTCATGAAGCAATTTAAGGGGAACAAAAGGGAGAAAAAAAGTCTTTGCTAAGTTGGTAAGTTGAAATTTTGAAAGTAAAAGCAGGAAAAGATAATGGCCTCTAAAATAAAAACATGTAGATTGGAATGATGGAGTTAGATAATTCTCAAATCCAGTGACTTCTTAAACTACAAGTAGTGTAAAATATAAGTTTTATTATTAAATAATAAAAATAAACTTTAGTGACTTAAAGACTAACAGAAGTTAATGTGAGGCTCATAAACTCTTGTCTTTGAACTGCCTTAATAATTTTCTCTTCAAAAAAGAAAAATGAAAACTCAAGATATGCCACTAGGAAATGATACTCTGCATTCTAGTGGTCTGGAATTTCAACAGAATTTGATAAAATGAAGAAGGTATTCTAAGGTTTTCAATATTTTTCAATTTATTTCCAGGAATAAAATTAATGCAGTAGTAAATGCAGTACTCTAATGGCAATCTTTGTAGAATTCTGCTTCCAGATGAGAGGGACATACTGCAAACAGAACAGCTTTTAGCCAAAATAATAATACACAGATCTCCCTTGACTTACGAAAATTGAAAATATAAGTTGAAAGTGCATTTATAATACCTAACCTACTGAATATCATAACTTAGTCTCACCTATCTTAAACATGCTCAGAACACTTGCATTAGCCTACAGCTGAGCAAAATTATCTAACACACAGCCTGTGTCATAAAACACTGTTGAGTATCTCCCATAACTTACTGAATAATATACTGAAAGTGAAAAACAGAATGGTTGCATGGGTACAAAATGGTTGTAAGTCCATCAGTTGTTTACCCTCAACTTTGGATGACTGACTGGGAGCTGTGGCTTGCTGCCACCACCCAGCATCACAAGACAACTGTACCACATATTGCTAGCCTAGGAAAATACCAAAGTTCAAAATTCAAAGTACTATTTCTACTAAATGCATGTCACTTTCGCACCATTGTAAATTTGAAAAATATAAGTCAAACCATCTTAAGTTGAGAACCGACTGTACACACACACACACACACACACACCTACCCCACAACAACAACAACAAAAAAAAACATTTTTTAATAAAAGGCACTCAAGGGCAATAAACACAAAGAGGCCAAAAGGAACTCAGTTTCAATGGCTCTTTAATCCTCTCTGGACCAGCAGTAATCTGTAGCCATTGTTGGCCTAGTCTGGGTTCCCAAGAGGGGAGGATTGGGTCTGCCACAGGCAGAGGAATTCTGCTGGATTGAAGAGAATCATGAGGAGCTGTTAACAACCCCCATGGCCACTGTAAATGATGAAAATGAATACGAACACAAGGGGAAGAGCTAGATCTTTCTACTTCTAAGTCTCCTGTATGGGATTTTTATTGAGTCTGTAGCAGTGTACTTACCACAAAGAGTTTGACATCTGGGGTAGAAAGGAAAGAATCTCAGGTTTCTCCAATTCTTCAATTTCCTGCTAGAGAAAGCAGCCTCAAATAGATACACAGCGCAGGTAGCCCTTAATAGCTTTTGAAGCAGGACATAAAAAGAAACCATGGCAGTAATACAACTCTAATTCAGCTTGCCTACTGACTGGATTGAGTCAAAAATGCTTATCCACCTACACTATCCTCCTGGAAGCGGGAAGAGTATGCTGCCGTTGGGTGAAAATACTAAGTACTTTGGTCTTTATGGGCCTTTTGAACACAAGATCCAGAAAATAATAAAATATTATAAGATAGAAGCATAAAATATGACCAATAATCAAAAGGACCAAACAAACACAAACACAAAAACAAAAAAATAGGTAAGTTTTAGAAGGGGCCAGAATTTGGAATTAACAGATACAATTTCTTAATGTAAACTTTTTAAAGAAATTATGGCAAAAATTAGACAAAATAAGCATCAAGGTGGAAAAATTCAAAAGATTTGATCTCCAAAAAATAATTGCACTACAAAAACTTAAAAAATAACATAGCATTTTATTTTATTTTTTAAAGATTCTATTTATTTATTTATTTGACAGAGAGAGAGAGCACAAGTAGGCAGAGCAGCAGGCAGAGAGAGGGGGGAATTAGGCTCCCCACTGAGCAGAGAACCTGATGTGGGGCTTGATCCCAGGACCCTGAGATCATGACTGAGATGAAGGCAGAGGTTCAATTCACCAAGCCGCCTAGGCGCCCCAAAAAATAACATAGCATTTTAAAAATAAGAATTTACTAGAAAAAAATACAAGAATGTACTAGAGATATATTACATAAGACCCTATACAGTAGGAAAAAAAAAATCAGAGTACTCAAAGAGGAAAAGACATTACTTGAATGTAATCATAAAGAGAAAATAATAGTGATGGTAATGGCGATGTAGGAGTAATAGTGAAATAAGCATGGGAGATGTGTAGAAGAATATATAATAATTCTAACATGCTTTTAATTGGAATTCCAGAAATGAGACAGAAGGAATTCTTGAATAATTAATGACTGAATTTTTCAATATTGATGAAATATGAACCCACAGAGTTAAGAAGCAAAGTAAATCTCCTTGAGAATGAATACAGAAAACTACATCTAGGAAAGTCAGTCAAACTGGGGAAAACCAAGAGTGCATAGAAAATCTAAACAAAGTCAAAGAAAGACATGTTGTACTAGGTAGGTAAGGCTAGGAGTGAAATCTAATGACTCATCCTAAAAAATGGAAGTCAACAGAAAAGGGAATGACATAATTAAAGTGGTAAGAAGGGGGCACCTGGGTGGCTCAGTGGGTTAAGCTTCTGCCTTCAGCTCAGGTCATGATCTCAGGGTCCTGGGATTGAGCCCTGCATCGTGCTCTCTGCTCAGCAGGGAGCCTGCTTCCTTACCCTCTCTCTCTACCTGCCTCTCTGCCTACTTGTAATCTCTGTCAAATAAATAAATAAAAATCTAAAAAAAATTATAAAGTGGTAAGAAGAAAAAAAAACCCTAAAATTCCATATGCAGAGGGCATATGCTTCAAACATGAAAAAGAAATGAAGATATTTTCAAATAAATTAAAGCTAAAAATAATGCAGCAGTAGCCGATTCAGCCTACAAAAACTAAGAAATGATGTTCTTCAGGCGAAAGTGACTTCATTCCAGATTCAAGCATGGCTCCAAGAAGCAAGAGAAACAATAAAATGGGAAAATGTTTTTAGGTACAAAAGAGGATTTTTTTTTTAAAGTTTAAAGATTATTAACTTTGTATTTATTTTTTAAAATATTTTATTTATTTATTTGAGAGAGAGAGAGAGAGAGAGCATAAGCAGGGGGAGTGGCAGAGGAAGAAGGAGAAGCAGGCTAGCAGCTAAGCAGGGAAACCGATACAGAGCTCCATCCCAGGACCATGGGATCATGACCTGAGCCAAAGGCAGACACTTAACCCACTGAGCCACCCAGGTGCCCAGATTATTAACTTTTCAAAGTAAAAGCAAATACTATGTATTATGGGGTTTAAAATGTATGTAAAAGTAAAGTATATGGCAACAATAAATGAAGGGTAGGCAGGAAATAAACATGGAATAAAGATGCATATTGTTATCTTTAGGGTAATTACTAAAATAGTAAATATGAACACATAGAAGCTACTGAAGCATATGAAATGGAATAGTACCTGATTAGTCAAAAAGGAGAAAGAAACACAGTAGAGTTGGACACATAATAAGACAAGCAGCAAGATGATATACTTACACCTCATGGTATTAACAGTTACATTTAAGGTTCATGAGCTAAAGAGACTACAATGAAAAGAGAGTTTGTTAACCTGTCAAACAAAAACACTTTAACATGCTGATTACAAAAACACACTTTAAGTGTAAGGAAATAGTCCAAAGTAAAAGCGTAGAAAAAATTATACTGTTCAAACATTAAAAATAATAAAAGGGTATGACTTTATTTTTTTGTTATTATTTTATGTATTTTATTTATTTAAAGATTTTATTTATTTAACAGAGAGAGAATGAGAGAGAGTACAAGCAGGGGGAGCAGCAGAGGGAGAATGAGAAGCAGTATGGGAATGACTTTATCAATATTCAAAAATTTAGGCTTCAAAACAAGGAATATAAAACAAAACAGTTACTAATGATATCAGGACCAGTGTGCCAGGAAGGTATATCAATCCTAGAATGTTTGTACCTAATACAGCTTCAGAATAAATGAAGCAAGAATTCACCAAGCTGAAGGAGGATTAGACAAACCCAAAGTACAGTCATACTCAAACCAGAGAAAGTCAAGTTAGAGATTTTAACACACATCATTGAGTAATTGACAGTATAATCAGACAATAAGCAGTAAGGATGTAGGAGATTAAAAAACACTGCTAATCAAAATAACCCGAATAACATTTATATAACATTATACTCCAAAAGTACAGAATTTGCATTCAAGTACACAAGCAACATTCATGAAAGTAGACCATATACTGAACCATAAAGCAAGTTGCAATAATTTTCAAGGGAAATCACACGGAATACTGTTTCTGATCACAATGGAAAAAAGTAGAACTTGATACCCAGAAAATCTCAAATGTTTGCAAGGTAAGAAATATGCTTATCAGTAGCACGCGGATCTAGGAACAAATTACAACTCAAGGTAAGAAAATACTTAGAACTGAACAATAAGGAAAATACAACACATCAAAAATTTGTGGATGTGCCTCAAGCAGTTTAGTGGTAAATTTAAGACTCTGCTAAAATTTATGGCTTTAAATTAATAAATCAGAGAAGAAAAACACCGAAAATCAGTGAACTAAGCTCCAGTAAAGAAACTAGAAGAATATAAGAACAAATAAAGAAAAAGGAAGAAAATAATGAAAACAGTAAAAATCAACAACAGACTGTAAATTACACTAGAGAAAAGCAACAGAACGAATACATACACAGCACCCATTATGAATACTGGGAAATTCTGTATTTGTTACTGGTTTGGATTCCAGGCATGTAAGGAAATAGAGCTCCAGTCAGTAGGTGAGTACTAGGTGACCAGTCATTTAATGAAAAAGACTTCAGTGACCACATACTAGAAGAGATATAGACTTCACAGAATTAACTTTTTAAAAGTTACTATACAAACAAGCAAACATAACAAAAAACAACAAAACCCCTGAGGAGAGAGCAGCATTTTATTTCAAGAGTTGTCATATTTTAATATTCAAAATGGCCAGTTTTAAACAAAACATCATAAAATATGCAAATAACCAGGGGGTTTTTTGTTGTTTCATTTTTTGTATCACTAATATAAAGGGAAAAAGTCAATAAATAGAACCTGTCTCTGAAGAAGACCAAATCTGATCCTACCACACAAAGACTTTCAATTAAGTATTTTAAATATGCTCAAAAAAGCGAAAGGAAACCATATATAAAGACTTAAAGGAAACTATGAGAACAATGTCTCACCAAATAAACAATATCAATCAAGATACAGAATTTTTAAAAAAATGGACTGAAAGAAAAATGTTGGAGTTCCAAAGTACAGTAATGGAACTGAAAAAAATCACAGGAAGGGCTCAACAGCAGATTTGAACAGACAGAAGAATCAATGACTTGAAGAGGAGACAACTGAAAGTATCTTGTCTCAGAAAAAGGGAAAAACAATGAAGAAAAATTAATAGAATCTAAATGCCCTCGGACACCAATATATGCTAAGAGGATTCCCAGAAGAAGAGACAAAGTGACAAAGTATTTGAAGAAATAATGGCTGAATCCCCATAATTGCATAAGGTCCATCATCATACACATCTGAGAAACTTAACACACTCCAAGTAGGATAAAAACCAAAGATATTCACACTGTGGCATATTATAATCACACTGTTGAATGCCAAAAACAAGGAATCTTGAAAGCAGCAGGAAAGAAACTTGTCTGTGTAAGGATCCTTAATATGATTACTAGTTGATTTCTCATCAGAAATCATGGAGACCAGAAGGCAATGGAATGACACAGTTCAAGTACTTAAAGATAAAATAAACAACTGTCAACCAAGAATTTTTTATCTGGCAAAATCATTCTTCAAAAATAATGGAGAAATTAAGACATTTCCAGATAAAAACACGGGGAGTTCATCTCTAGTAGAGCTGAACTGCAAGAAATGCTATATAAAGGTTGTCCTTCAGACTGAAATGACATACATTGAACCCAGGCAAAGAAATAAAAAACAGAGATAAAGATAACTACACAGGTAAATATAAAGGTCAGTATAATTGTATTTCTTATTATAACTCCTCTTTTTCCCTACATGATTTAAAAGGAAATTGCAGAAACAGTGATTATAAATCAATGTCAGTGGGCACAGAGTATATAAAAATGTAATTTGTGATAATGAATACATAAAGAAGCCAAAGGGAGAGTTACATAGGATCAAAGTTTTATATGCCATTAAAAGTAATTTTAATGACATTAATTCAAACTAAATTTTTCTAAATTCAGAGGTTAATTGTAATCCTCAGGATAACCACTAAAAGATAACTCAGGGAATTAAAATGAACACAAAATAAGGCAGTAATGAAGGATTGAGAGGGAAAAAATATATATAAGACATAGAAAACAAATAGCAAAATTGCATAGATCCTTATTAGAAATTATATTAACTATAAACAGACTGAACTCTCCAATGAAAAGCATGATTGGTGGGCACCTGGGTGGTTTGGTAGGTTAAGCCTCTGCCTTTTGTCTCAGGTCATGATCTCAGGGTCCTGGGATTGAGTCCCACTTCGGGCTCTCTGCTCAGCAGGGAGCCTGCTTCCTCTTCTCTCTCTCTCTGCCTACTTGTGATCTCTGTCAAATAAATACATAAAATCTTTTTTTAAAAAAAAAGCATGATTGGCAAATCTGATTTTTGAAATTTATTTATGTTAATTTAAGACACTTAAGATACAAAGGCACCACTAAGTTCAGAGTGAAAGGATGGAAAAATATATACATATTTATACCAAAAGAGAGCTTGAGTAGTTATGCTAATATCAGACAGAGAGACTTTAAGACAAAAAGTGCAGTTATATGTCAATTATATTGCAATAAAATTGAAAAAAAAACTGTTACAAGAAATAAAGATCAATTAAAATGATGTAAGAATATATAATATATAGTTAAAGTGAAGGAAATTGGAGATTTTGATGCACCGTCAAGAATATATATATAAGGGCGCCTGGGTGGCTCAGTGGGTTAAAGCCGCTGCCTTCGGCTCAGGTCATGATCCCAGGGTCGTGGGATCGAGCCCTGCATCGGGCTCCCTGCTCAGCGAGGAGTCTGCTTCCCTTCCTCTCTCTCTCTCTGACTGCCTCTCTGCCTACTTGTGATCTCTGTCAAATAAATAAATAAAAAATCTAAAAAAAAAAAAAAGAATATATATATAAATTATGGCACTTGGGTGGCTCAGTGGGTTAAAGCCTCTGCCTTTGGCTCAGGTCATGATCTCAGGGTCCTGGAATCGAGCCCTGCATCAGGGTCTCTGCTCAGCAAGGAGCCTTTTTCCCCCCCTCTCTCTGCCTGCTGCTCTGCCTACTTATGATCTCTCTCTCTCTGTCAAATAAATAAATAAAATCTTAAAAAAAAAAAAACTTTAGCAATGCTGTAAACCAACTACATGAAAGACCTGTGAGGAACAATAACAGAATACTTATTTTTTCCGAGTGTACATGGAATATTCTACAGGACAGACCAAATGTCAAGTCACAAAAAGAGTCTCGATAAATTTTAAAAAGATTGAAATCACACAGAATTATCTTCTCTGACCACAAAGGAATGAAATTAGAGGTCAGTAATAGAAATCTGGAATATTCACAAATGTGTGGAAATTAATACCATCAACCAATGGATCAAAGAAGAAATCACAAGGGAATCAGAAAATACTTTGAGATGAATAAAAATGAAAACACAGCATAACAAAACTTGGGAGATGCAGCAGAAGCCACGGTCAGAAGGAAATTTATAGCAGTAAATGCCTGTATTAAAAAATATGAAAGATCTCCCACCACAAATATAACCTTGCACCTTAAAAGAGTAGGGAAAAAAAGCAAACCAAATTTAAAGTATAAGGAAGGAAATATTAAGATTAGTGGGTAAATGAAAACATTGGCTGCTTTGCCCAATAGTGGCCCAACACCAAAATCATCAAGAGCATTTTTCCCATGATGGATTCTCAAGTATGTTCCCAGCCTTCAGATTTTCATCTATACCAAAAAAATCTATAATATTAAATATGATATAATATCTATATGATGTAGCATAATATAATATAATACTAAGTATAATAGGATACTAGAAAGAAAGCAGGACTCCCAAGGGTAGCTGATGCTCAGAACTAGAAAAATATGGAGTTAGGTTGGAACGGCCTTTTGTTACCAGAAAGCAAAAATGCCTTTGATGTTAACTGGGCCAGGGATAGGAGATTAAGGGGCCAACTTAAAGTGCCCACCAGCCAACCTGTGATTATGTAAGGTTAAAAAAGAAAATGGAATTATTGTGAAGGGGCGACAACACTGTTCTTCCCCTTTAAGTAAAAGGTTGGGGGAGAAACAAAGCCACTAAGGCCAATCTCTTGGAGCTCAGATGGTCAGTTTTATTGTTAACAATGAATCCAGTCAAAATAATGAATCCAATATGGCACTGGGTATACAGCTCAACTTTGTTGGCTGATTCTCTCCTTCAATTGGACTATGCACGTTGACCCCGGCTGACTGGGGATAGAGCCTGCCCTGTATGTTTATATAAGGCATCCTGCCTACTCACTGGCTCTGAAACTGAGAGCAGCTCAGAAAGGGTAAAGTGAGTACAGTTGGTTCTTTTCATATTCATCACCGAGTCAGAATCTGCTTTTATAAATGCATCTGCATGTTAAACTTTCAGAAGCACTTTAAAATGCAGATTCTACTGATCTCCACATAAGATTTTGTTTTCTCAAACCTGGCACTATTGGCATTTGGGGTTCTACAGTTCTTTGGGGAGCTCCCCTGTGCCCTGTAGGATGTTTAGCAGCATTTGTGGCCTCAAATCTAGAAGAGACCAATAGCCTCTGTCCCAATTATGACAAACAAAAATTGGCAAATGTCTCCTATAGGACAAAACTGCTCCTGGTTGAAAAACACTGCTTGAGAGGTCTCTATTAATTATACTGCAATGCTGATAAGAGAAACAAACTTATATTTCCAAAGCTAACTACGGACTAATCCAAGACATAATGACTTGGTAATGGTTTAACACAGAATCTTGGCAATGATAAAATAAAAAGTGAATGAAATTTTGTGAAAAGAAAATAGCTTGTTTAAAAATTAAAAATCTAAAAAATAAAAATTAAATGTAATTTTAAATAGAGAAACAGAGACCCACCTTAAATCCAAGAATTCAGAAAAATAACATAAGTGCTGCAGCCCACTGATAACGATTGGTAACCCAGATACTGGATCCCAGATATTGTTTCTCTTTGGGTCAACTTACTTCAAATTTGAAAGCCTAATTCAATCAGTGTCGTTTTAAATCTAAAAATTGGTAGAGAGTTGGAATAAAAGAAACTAAAATGCTTGTGTTGATATTTTTAAAAGGGTTTCAGTGTCAATACAGTAATACATTTCTAATAGTTGTAGTTATATTTTGTTAAAAGTATTTGAAAAGTTCAAAAGAACTGATCAAACTCAATTTGCCATCAGTTTAAATATTTAAATTTCATTTCATTTCATTTAGTTTTCATCAGCACTAAACATCCAAAACATGATTTTTAAAGTTTCACTTATTGTATGCATAAATTTACTAGATTAGGGTTCAACAGTGTGCCCACAGTTCTATTCCTTTTCCCAGGACAAAAACCTTTAGAAAATAAGACTCTATCAACATTTCAGAATGCCCAGGAGAGTTTCAAGAAAGCTTTTGTGTCCATTTTGTTAAGAAAATTTAACCAATAATTTTTCAAGTATATATGGCTATGAAATCCTTTTAATTTTGCCCAGGAAAACTGAACATCCACAAACCATACTTCCTAAATTTTGCAGGGCTTTCTCCCCACCCTGGGTTCTAACCACCCTGCCCAGAATTGTTCTACACATTCTTCATCAACTGAAACAGTAACACCACCTCTACCCCATTACTCAACTCAAAGAACATCCTTTTAATAAGCTAGTATCTTTTGATTTTTTAAGATTGATTCATTTTTCATGAGATACATAAAAAGGAACATGAGGCTTATATGAGCTCTGAAGTACATAGAAAACTTCACAAAACATTGATTTTATACCTTTAAGCAATATAAATTCCATCCATATTAACAAATTAAGGTAATATATATACCTGGCTTAAAAATGTCTAACAATTAAAAAGATATTCTCCTTTCTATCATAATACTTCTGTGCATTACCCTGGAGAAAGCCACTGTGTTAATATTCTTATACCTTCTTTTAGAAATACTCGGTATCTATTTAAGGGTGTATAGATATATAGGTTTTTTCTGAATACAAATGGAAGAATATTGTACTTACAATTTTTCATTATGCATTTTCAATTTCATAATAAATGTTGGGGGATATTTTCCTATCAGCACATGTAAATCTATTTTGCTTTTTTTAATAGTTGTAAAGTATTCCAATGGAGGAATGCATTACACTTTATCTAGTGTCCTATGATGATGATTGTGATGAATTATCCTTTATTATTACAATAAAAGCTGCAATAAAAGTTTTTATCCTATCAAATTTTTGTGTACAATGCACAAATATTTTTCTCTAACATCCTTAGCATTATCTTACAACCTTAAATATTTTGTCTTTTGCCAATTCACTGCTCAAAAAATAGCTCATAGATGATTCAATGTGCTTTTCTTTATTTATGAGTGATGATGAATAGCTTTTCACATTGCTAACATACATATTTTTTCCAACTCTATGTTCATGCCCTCTGTTCATTTTCCTCTTGGTCTTTTGAAAATGCATGGTTCAAAATATTTAAATAGGCCTTCATATTCCACTTTGAGGATCACTTCAACATGCAAGATACTACAGAGCTTGCAATATATCCTGGCCCTCAGGGACAGATCTCAAAGCACTGGTTAGGGACTTAGCTTCATTGCCAAGTCATTGCTAATGTTAATATGATAATGATTTAGATGAAATGAAATAATTTTCCTTCTGCATCATTTATAGATATAAGAAGAAGTCTTGAGACATACTAAGGAAAAAATAATGCTGAATTGGGAACAGGTTGTCAGGGATATTTGCCATAAATAAACATTTTTATTAAATGTAGCATGGTCTCATGACTAGTATCTCTTATGACCGCACCAACCTATGTAGCTTGAGATTAAGCACATGCTACAAAATTGCCCAGTGTAGGTACACATGGCCTTTAAGTTTTCCAGCCAAATATCAAGAAAATGTTCTTCATCGTGGTGAGTACTGAATATGTTCATCACTAATTATGACCAAAGGGTCTAGTAAAACAAAAAACAAAAAACAAAACCAAAAAAACCTCCCACAAACTTGGAATACCATCATAGGATCTCGAGGAGATGAATGGATAACCACTAAGAGAAGAACAGTATTACCAGATGCTCTTTGCTTATAGGAGAACATTAGGTCCATTAGGTGGTACAGTGCATTTTCTAAGATTTAAAACATGCTGTCAAAGCAGATATTCTATGTGCCTTTAATACTTAGACTGACCAAAATAATGGGGAAACTGATATTTTAAAAATAGTCCTATTTTTTTTAAGTGCCCTTTCTATCAAGGACAATCTCATACAATATTCTATAATCCACACATCAATTCAGTTACTGTCTTGAAAATTAGGACTGATTTTGGGAGAACAATCTGTAGATTACTCAGAAAGTCATCCTATGAAAATCTGTGAATGTTGCCTAACCTCTAGATTGTGTCTTTCTTGCTTTGATCTTTTTTTACTACTTCTTCAGTAATTTTTATTATTTTTTACTATTTCTTCAGTAAAGGCCACAACAATTATTTATAAATGTAATATACTAGCAAAAGTTACTAAATATAAAAAGAATAAGAAAAATTTTAAGAATGGCACAACACATATTTTTTAAGATTTTATTTATTTGACAGAGAGAGAGGGATCACAAGTAGGCAGAGAGGCAAGCAGAGAGAGAGGGGGAAGCAGGCTCCCCGCTAAGCAGAGAGCCCAATGTGGGGCTCAATCCCAGGATCCTGAGATCATGACCCAAGCGGAAGGCAGAGGCTTAACCCACTGAGCCACCCAGGTGCCCCAGGCACAGCACATTTAAAAATACTCCTCATGTAAGAAATATTTATGGTCTGATTACTGTGTACCGGGCACTGCTTTATCCTAGCACATAAAGCAAAGAACGAAAAAGAAAAGCATCCCTACTTCTGGGGTGCCTGGGTGGCTCAGTGGGTTAAAGCCTCTGCCTTCAGCTCGGGTCATGATCCCAGGATCCCCACATCGGGCTTTCTGCTCAGCAGAGAGCCTGCTTCCTCTTCTCTCTCTCTCTCTGCCTGCCTCTCAGCCTACCTGTGATCTCTGTCAAATAAATAAATAAAATCTTTAAGAAAAAAAAAAAAAAAGAAAAGCATCCCTACTTCCTGGAATTTCCATTCAGCAAAGCAAAGAGAATAATCAGGTGCCACAGAAAAGAGAAACCTGAGTAAAAAGAAATATTCAATAGGTGACCATGCATGCGCATGCACACACACACACAAAATAGGGATTTCTTCCAACATCTTGTTCTAGAGCTTTGTAAGGTGAGAATCAATCTTCAGAACAAAGCCACAAAGCAATTCAAGATTTTCAAGCATTCAAAAAATAAGACCATATTGCATTAAATATGCTATAGTTGGCAAATTCAGGCTATTATTTTTAGTCTGACTTCTTTTCCAAAGTTAATATATCTCTACGCTTTCTCTATATGTAGACCTATACGATCTTTTGTATGGCATAATTTATTTATTTAAAGATTTTATTTTTTTTATTTTTTTATTTGACAGACGGAGATCACAAGTAGGCAGTAGAAGCAGGCAGAGAGAGAGGAGGAAGCAGGCTCCCCACCGAGCAGAGAGCCCAATGTGGGGCTCGATCCCAGGACCCTGGGATCATCACCTGAGCCAAAGGCAGAGGCTTTAGCCCACTGAGCCACCCAGGCGCCCCTGTATGGCATAATTTAACATAAAATTAAAATTGAATTCCATAGAATGTCCCTTAGTTGTCCAGTTCCCCTGTTACTCAATATTGGGGAACAAATGCTACAGGTTTTTTATGTATCCTTCTAGAGATCATTATGCATATTCCAGTAAATAAATTACCAGCCTCATTTTTTAATGGAAGAAGCCCCACATAAGATGCCCCATCTTTATTTATTCAACTTTTTAAATTTATTTAACAAAATACTGTGGACCTATCAATATATAAAGAGGTCCTTCAATTTTTATAACTGTACAAGATTTCATTTTAAAACAGCACCATTTTTTTGACCTATCTCCAATACTGATAGCCAACTGACATCAGTCTATCTAAGAAAATATATTGGAACATTTTTTAGCAGTGTTTTTATTGTAATTACTTGACATATTCTATTTCACATTTGCCTCCATCATGTTTAAATCCAGTAGGAACAAAATATGCCCCACAAATGTTACTACTAAGTTTGAACATATCAATGTTATTTTAGGAAATGTGTGTGGACTTGTTTCTTGCACTTAATCTTATTTCTTATAAAAATAACTATATTGCAACTTCTCTCTAAAATAGTAGAAAGGAGTAGGATTCAATCCACCTGGGAAATAACTGGGGGAAAGGAAAGATTGGCAGGAGAGAAAATAAGACTATGTTAAAATAGGCCAGACTGAATGTTAGGGGCTAGATAGAGGATTTACGTTACCAAGAAAACACACGGGATGGCTACTCTACTGGAGAAATCCTCTCTTGAAAAATATATTTTAAACATTGTTGAAGTAAAAGTTTTATTATAACAAGTTCTCTAAATGGGAAGGGAGCACGAGAACATCAGAGTCCACTGGTGGAAGGAGTATGGCAAGATCTGAAGGAAGAGGAGCTTCAGGTAGAAATCAATATGCAATAATCACATACCCATTCCTTCCTTTGCACCTCCATATTTGGTGCCAGGTTTCCTTCGGGCAAGTGCCATTTACGCTAATTCGTCCTTTACCCCACGCTTACCTAATGGTGTGACAGCCCTGCAGCCAAGCATTTGGAAGTAAGCCTGAATTCACCCTTAACTCTGCAAACAGAGCAGATCTCTAACCAAAAAAAAAAATGTGTTCTGGTTACCCAAGCCAAGAAACCAGTGCAGAACTTGAGTCTTTGGTCAGGAATACTAACCACCATACACCACCATGAACATTTATCTCCATCCAAACAACTGCAAAGTTACCCCCACAAAAAAAAGCGTCCTGGCATTGAAGATGGCACACAGGGCCCCAGAGAATCCCAGTATGTAGGCCGTAGAGTCCCGTTCAAGCCACGTCTGCACATCACAGTTCCTCTAAAACTTGTAGGTATACGAACCAAATATTCCCCCTTAATATTTTAGTCAAATTTGGCTTGTGTTTTATATTTCTTTCAGTTGGAAACATCCACATTGATCTAAACAAAGGAGAGGAGGAGGAAAATGGAGGAGTGGTAGGCAGAGGAGTTGGCAGTTAAACTTGGTGTATTGTTTCCATTTGTTTCTTTAGAAATTCTCTTGCATTTTTCTAATTAATTATCCTGAAAAAGAACAGGTACATAAAATTCTGGTTATAGGTCAGATCTCTAGATCTATCAGTCTCTCTCTCTCCAGTCTCCATCCCTGGTTTTCTCTCATTGATGATATTTCTATGCCTTAGTTCTTTAGCTGACGGATGTGTTTTTTTGTTTTTTGTTTAATCTTATTTATTTTACTTCTATGTCTGTATTTTAACAAAGATAGCATTATATTCTTTCTTAATTTAGGTGCTGTCAGATTATGTTGTTTTCCTATTAAATTTGATCACTTTCTGGTCTCAGACATTGTTTAAAGTATGCAGTTAATAAACCCATTCTTGGGATGCCTGGGTGGCTCGGTTGGTTAAGCATCTGCCTTCAGCTCAGGTCTTGATCCCAGGGTTCTGGGATTGAATCCCATTGGGCTCTCTGCTCAACTGGGAGCCTGCTTCTGCCTGCTTTGCCCTCTGCCTTCCACACCCCTTGCTTGTGTTCACACACTCTCTCTCTGTGTCAAATAAATAAATAAGCAAATCTTTAAAAAATAAATTAACCCATTTTTTAATTATTGACCTATTCTGGGGTATCATGGATGGTACCAGAAAAAAAAAAAATTCACAAAATGTAACTTTAGCCTATATTTCAATCTTCTGCTTGCTAGTCAGTGAGAATCTTCAACATGAATCATAAAGTGGCCATGAAATAATATATCTCAAATCCTGCCCAGCAGACATAATATTAAATATTTGAACCAAGTACCCAGGATAATTTTCAAAGTTCTCTAGCTGTGTGATCTCGTACCAAAAGAGAGATGACTTCTTTGCTAAGCCAGAGCCGCTGAGGAAGGATCCCCATAATTTCAAACTAGAAACCACTGCCATTGGTTATGGAGAGTTATGAAAGCAAAGTTGCTTTTTAGCCAGCTCGGCCCTCAGACCCTTATGAATAAATAACAGGATTATATATTTCACCAAGAGGTAGACAGAGAGTCTTTGAAGAATGCAAGCAAAAAAATGTTGGCTGGACTCTCTGATATTTATTACCAAGAAGATATATTCTACCTTTGTCAGCAAGTAGGTATGGAAGGTGCTACGCTTTTGATCATAATAACCTTGTAGGACAAGGAGTAGGACGTACACACATCACAGTTAGCCAGGTACTGTGCCCGCATACTGGTACTGTTGTATGAGCCACGCTATTCATTATTAATAGTACCCTTTCACTTTTAAACATTCCCTGGTTTGGAAGAGAAGTGTTATGGTCATCCTACTTATGGAGGTTAGTAATCATGTATCAAATAAAGAATGCTAATTAGAGCAAAGATGGATCCTTGCTCGCTCTTGCCTTCTCTCGCTCTCTCTATATATAGCAGAAATAATCATCCCCTTGCTATCAAAACATCTGCAAATAGATTATGAAATCAGAGGGTTTATTGGCCATTGAAAGATTTCATCTCTTCTACTTTCCCTTCAGAAAAAGTATTTCTTAATTATTTTTCTCTCTTACAATGTAAGTTTAAGTATGCGTTTTCTGAGTTAAAATAGCCAACTAGTTCTTGATCCTGGCCAAAGTACAAATGTAGCAACTGCCTTGAGGGGGATGGCACCAAGTTGGGCAGAGAAGGAGGGAGGGAGGGAGGGTGCGAGGGTGGGAGAGCCAAAAACATCAGCAAAGTCATCGGATATGTTTTATTATTTTACTAAGAAGCTTCTCTCTTGTGATGAATAATAAAATAATGAATACCCATGAGATAAGCCAAAAGAGGAAAGACATTGTCGCAAATGTGTTTATATACTCAATGACTACTCATTCTCACTTAGCAAGTGCCTCACTCTTTCCCAGCTTGATTAAGTTTGATCCTGCTTTATCAAATTTAATAAGGAGCAAGTGGACTATTCCTTTTAGGTTCAGGACTCAGACGCTGTCCCTCGGATCCCTTAACGTACACGGCGACGTCCTCAACCTAAACTCCCAGGGCCACTTGCAAAGTGAAGGTGGGTGTCGCCACAGTGCCTTGCAGCTCTGTGTCTTTATGTGTAGCTAGGAACAACATCCACTTACACAAATTGAAATTTTATGAGTCACACATTGTCCTCCAAGCCATGAATTTTATGTGATTTACAGCTTTGGATTTTAAGCTGAAGGTTTTACACTCTATTTTATCGGTTAAACATATTTCTCCCGTTAATCTACATTATGGAGAATATCCTCCTCAGTAGAGCTGCTACTATAGCCTTCCCTTTTTATTTTCCCTCGTTTGCTTGTATTTATAAACAAAAGTAGGATAAAGTAGCAAATGGCAGTGTGGCCAGGATGCCGGAGTGACTATGAAATGCCAGACTCTACAGACGTTGCTAGGAAGCTGCTGCTCTCACCACCAATCAATCCTCATCACAGCCAGTCAGATCAACAGCCTGGCATGAGATGACTAGGGGATTCTGAGCTCTTGACAGGATTTGCTGAAGGCCACTTTCCTACCTTCATTTCCTTCAATTTGCTGAAAATGCATGTATTTCTTTTACCATCTTATCTTGCCATGTGTTTCCACAGTACACTGCTAAGAACCTGGCATACCGAATCACAGGAGGGGGAATTTCTGTCAGGGGTGCAAATTCACCCCATTTTTCCTCATTTCCAGGTCGCTCTTAAAAGGGGATCTTCTCAGAATCCATGACTGAGAGGTTTTTTTAATTTGGTTGTTTCTCCTTCCTTCCTTCCTTCCTTCTTTCCTTCTTTGTCTCCTTCTCTCCTCCCCTCCCTTCTTCCTTCCTTCCTTCCTTCTTTCCTTCTTTGTCTCCTTCTCTCCTCCCCTCCCTCCTTCCTTCCTTCCTTCTTTTTTTTTTTTTCCTAGGTCTCACCCAGGAAAGGTGTCTGTAGTTGAGTCAAAATTCTATTTCAGCTCTGGTGCTGTGACCAATGTGGAGCTGGTGAGTCATCTGAGCTGCTCTCCCCCACTTCCCTCCTCTTAGTGATGGTGATGATGGGGATTCCTATATATTCTACCTCAACAGCTCATGCCCAGAGTCAAGTAAGAAATCAGAGAAAACAAGGTGTTGAAAAAAATGTAGTACAAAAATGGAAGCTACTATGATAAAGCTTTTGGGTTGTTGTCATTTTTGTCCTCTAAGCTATTACTATACTGTTCGGTGGCATTTTCTGCAGTGATCAAAGGAGCACTTGAAGATCTGGTAAGTGTGAATGAGGAGCCAACTCTTTAATTTTACTTAATTTTAATTAATTTGCATTTAAGTGGGCACATCTACCTAGTGGCTAACATATCTGCACAGCTCTAGGACATTAAGTAGTTTTATTAGTTATTACTTCTAAGTCTTTGCATTTATTTTTTAAAGGATTTATTTATTTATTTATTTAGAAAGAGCATGCATGTGAGCAGGGAGGGGGGTAGAGGAAGAGAAAAAATTTCCAACGGGATTCTACACTGAGCACAAACCCAAGGCCCGAGTTTGATCTCCAACCCTGAGATCATGACCCTGAGAAGAGGATCCGGAGATCACAACTGGAACCAAAACCAAGAATCTGCCCCTTAACTGAGCCCCCCAGGCAACCCCTCCAAGACTGTTTTTAAACACTTGCAAATAATCAGCCACTAACCTGATAATGCAGGTTAGTCTAGAGAAGATAATAAAATTAATGACACCTAAATTTTGAGACTTCTCTGGGGAGGCACCCTTAAAAATAAGTATTATTTTTAAAATATACAAGATTAAGAATGTAACTTATTAATGACCATATTGTTAATAACTCTATTTTATAACTATATTGTTAATAGAACCTCTCTTTATACTTGACTGACATTATGAGAATACGTATACATATTATTTATTTGTAGAGCATATTGTGTCAGGTTCAGTGATTTTACCGTGGTACAGTTCTTGAGGGAGTCAGAAAACTTAGTATAAAGCCTTGACTAAGATACTTTTCTTCATTCATTTACTCTTTTCCTCAAACACCTACAAGGACTTCCTGTAAGCAATAGAATAAAATCCCAAGTCTTCAGCATAAATTTCAAAATCAACCTCCTCTCCCACATTTTCCATCTTCTATCACCCCCTAAAACTCACAACAAGCAATTCATCAACTTCTCTGCTTTTTCACATTAAACAGATAATTATCGAGAATCTACTATGTTGAAGACAATTTGTGGGGGTGCCTGAGTGGCTCTCAGGCACTGAGGGGGTTAAGCCTCTGCCTTCGGCTCAGGTCATGATCCCAGGGTCCTGGGATCCAGCCCCACATAGGGCTCTCTGCTCAGTGGGGAGCCTGCTTCCCCCCTTCTCTCTCTCTGCCTGCCTCTCTGCCTACCTGTGATCTCTGTCAAATAAATAAATAAAATCTTTAAAAAAAAAGACACTTTGCTAGACGCTGAGGGTACAGCAATCAAAACACAGTGTCTTCCTCTTATGATGATTTCATTTCATATCTTCTAAGATAACAATAAAATTATATAATTTCATGCATAATATTAAATTGAGATTTTATGAAGCAAGGTTAAAAGGTGTAATCAGTCATCTCAGTTCAGACACTGGTTTGGTATGTGAGGGTCCCAGAAAGACATCTCTGTGCACAGAATTGTCAGCTAATCCTAGAGTCTGCAGCATTTAGTCAGGCTAGAGCATTTTGAGGTGGGAAATAAGCGTGACTATGTTACTGTGTTACCTCTGCCTTTCTCCTCCTTCACATGGTAAGACCCTGTCTGTTCCATTTAACTCACATATTTCCACTTTAGAAAGGCAAAGCTGGAACCCACCATCGCAACTAACCTTTCCCTGTCATGGAATAGATCACAGCCTGACCCATTATAATTGCTGGTATTTACATCAATTTCCCCTCTAGACCGTGAATAACTCCAAAGAAAAAGTCTTCATATTTATATCCTCTAGTATTTATTTCTTTGGGGGCCTTTCTTTCTAAGAGTAACGAGAATGAGTAACAAATCACCTTCCCTTTAAAATTTTAAATTAGAAGGGGGAGGGAGATGCTGAACTAAATCTGCTATTCTCTTTGATTCATGCTATAATCACAACCTGCCAAAATGCGACTGAATAATGAATAACAGCTTTTTGTGGGTAGAAGCAGAGAGAAAAGTAAGAAGCGCAAATCCAAATAAATATTTTGGATATTGTGATAAAATTTGGTCTGTGATGATTTTAAAGAGAGCTACTGGAATCAAGGTTGATAAAATGCAACCCAAATATAGTGAGACAGCAGCAATAAAAAATAATGATAGGACAGGAATCAATCACTCTGTGGAAATAAATCTACTCTTAATAGAACTGTGTCCATCAAAGAGTTGTTGCTGGCTAGACTTATTCCACAGGCAATTACTAACTTGAGCCTATTTCCTCTTCTACAAAATGCAGAGCTTGGATGAATTTGAGCAGTGTTTTCTAAAGGGTCTCCTGGATAGCTTCCTGAAATGTTAATACTAAAAAGTAATTTTTAGAAGCTCAGGGTTAAATAAAGTTCTGTATGTTTCTTTAGAATCTATCCTAGGCTAATATATGATGTGGCTCGCTAGAGGGCCCATTATACGGCTTGCTCAAATCTATCTGAAATATGAAGCCTGTGCCTCATTTATATAGTAACATTTTTTGGAAACAGACATAAAAAAGAAGAAGGGGTACTAATGAAGTAGAATAATTGACTATAGATGAGGTGGCCCAGGGAATACCTCTGTGAGATCCAAAGTGTGGCATGAGGGATGAAAAGAAATCCAGCAAAGGCATTTCAGAAAAAGAAGCAGTATGTACAGATGACTTCATGCAAAAAAAAAAAATAACTCATTTCCTTGACTTTAGGTGTGGAAAGGCCACAGTGGATGGAGCATATGAAGCAAGAGAAAAAAAGGAAAAAAAAAAAAGCAGACTGACAGAGGTAGGAAACAGAGGTTTCCTACTGTGCTTATAGTTAATCAATACACTAGCTCCTTCTTCAAGAAAGCCTTGATAAGAAAGAAAAAGGTCAGCTGAATTAAGACATGTGTTTAATGACACGATTGATTTTTTCAATAAGTATGTTATGTCATGGCAAATCCATAAAACCGTTCATAATCTGCTACTCTGAGTAACTCCAGGAGCCCGGATTTAACTCTGAGTGCCATGGAAAGCCACTAAGAACTTTAAGTGGAAAAGTAGTATTCATTCTGCAAAAATTCACTGCAAAAGTGCTAAAAACCAGAGAGGGCTATTTCTGCCCACCGCTTACCTTGGCGTATCCAAAACATCACGACACGTGATTCTCTTGCCAAGTCTGAATTTGTACTTAGGTTCAGTGAGGAAGGAAATGGGGAGGGAGGGATTCTCTTTTTGGCAATATTAAGCATCCCATATAGTTTCATTTTGTTTTGTTTTTAATAATTACATGCTCAAAATCTTCACTTTAATACTCCTATTTTTTTCATCCTTACCTTTTATTTTTGTTCTGTTTCTTAGTTCTTGGAAAACTGTTTTTCCTTTTGCCTAGCCATTTTATATTACTTTCAGTACCGTGGAAGCAAAGTGGGAGTGTTCAAAAGCTACGCTGCTCTCTCTTGAATGCTGCACAATTTCTTTCCTAAGAAGAGCCCATTTAGAACTGTTTGCAGCGCCATCTCGTGACAAAGGAAGTAATTTTTTTTAGTGAATAGAGCATCTGCACATTATAATATGTGCTTTGCATAATAGGCACCAACATTTAGAGGTTTTATAAAGTCAGCAGGCAGTGAGGAACAGATATGGGTATCATGGTGTCTTCGTGTTAATTTTTTCCATGAAAATCTGAAGTCAGAAATTAAAAACAATAACCTTTGGATCGCTCAATTTTGAGAATCTTCTCCAGAAAGTTATATCCTACCAAGTAAACAATACTCAAAAAGTATGTTAAGTCACTGCAAAAGACCACTGGAGTTTACAAGATGGGTCTATGTATTTAGCATCTCCCCAGGGTAAAAGCTACTAGATACCGACTTAAAATTATCCTATGCTTAGAGAAAATACTAGTGATAAAACTTCCAAAAGACTTCCTCCAACAGCAAGCTAAGAAACAACATTCTTGATTTTCAAAATATAATGCATAGTACACAAATATTCTCAACTAAACATACACAGTACTTTGTGGAATGAAGTCATCTCCTGAATAAATGAATCTGAACACGTTGTTCTGATTCAATTGTTATTCAGGGACCTTGCTCCATTAGCATTTTTGTCTAGAAAACACATTCTAAATATTAAAAAAAGTTTGAATTCCATAGAACAGAACTATTTTCTTTTAAAACGGTGGCAAGCAATTTTCTACTCAATATTATTAAATGTATTCATGATGTGAAAACATCTCCTTCTAGGGTTAGCTATTTTAGTCAAAAAGTTCTCAAATGCTAATGCAAGAATCTAGGCTGTTTTGGCCTCCTACAAAGAACTGGAGGGAATGGAATGGCACTTTCAACTTAGTAATTCTTTCTGTGCATAAACTCAAGGAGGAAGAGACATCAGTTTATTCAAAATGTTGAGTATGAAAGCAGGGAACAATCAGAGCATTTCTCCTTCTCTTTTTTAATGAAGTAAAATAAAGCCCTGATTAAATAAACTTATTTTATTATATATTTAATATAAATTTATTAAATTTATTAAATTAAACTTATGAGTCTATTCTCATAAACAATTGTTAATTTTGTAGATATATTTTTACTAAAGAATACTTCAGTAGTCTAAAATTCTGAAGGTGACATGAGAAGAAGCTTCAGGAATAACATGGATTTTTAAAAGGGAATTTTGATATGAACATCAAGAAAAAGATGTAAATTAATGTAGATCTACCAGTCATTTCTGTAAGTTACTTGGGCACTGAATATTATTTCTAAACTCAGAAAAAAAGTATTACATGCATTAAAATTTTCCTTAATTTCTACTCTTACTCTATTTGTGGAATGGAATTTTTCTATACAAATAAATGTGGGCTCTGCTACAGAAATTGAACAAAAGAGCTCATTTTTCTAAAGAACTGCTTACTTATGAAGTCTTTTGATAACTCAGGCATCTGGACAGCTGTGTTTCATCTCCACTTAGTTTAACTACTTGCATTCAAAGTTGCCACAAAAATTCCAAATGTAAAGCATACTCAATTTCATCTTTAAACAATTTAATAATTTAATGAATCAGCTAATGTAGACACAAGAATGAGACCTAGGCTCAATTTCCAGGATTGCTGCAGGCACTGCCCTAGTTCCTGGGGGATGAAAAACACTAAGACAGTGTCCATGATTTTAACCAGGCTACTGAAAGCTACTGTTAAAACTACAGCTTCCACGGAGAAGTGAAGCATTAAACCGATAGGAAAGATCTACATTAGTTTGGTACATAAAAATCCTTTTGTACTAACATTTCCACATAATGTAATTTTTAAAGAACAGCAAAGCACGGGCCCCAAGCACGGGCCCCAATAAATCTTCACTTGAAAACAACCATCAGGAGAGCGCTTCCTTCCCCTCTCTGCTCTCTGCCTTGTGATATAAAGAGAAGCTGGCAGTATGTAACCCTAAAGAGGGTACTCACCAGAACAGGACCAGGCTGGCACGCTGATCTGAGACTTCTAGGCTCCAGCACTGTGAAAAATGAATGCATCTTGTTTATAAGCCATTCACTCCACGGTAATTTGTTACAGCAGTCTGAATGGAGTAAGACAATGCCCAACCATTTTTTTACTAAAAACCAAAACAAACAAAAAACCCTTAACTTTAATTACTGCGAACATTGTAAGCACTCTAAATGAATTCAGAATACGCTGCTGTGGGAATTAAAAACCAAGATAAACTCTCAGTGTTTCCCCTAAACTTAACATGCTTTCTCTTACCTCCAAGGCTCCTGGAAGATCTTTCCTCCAGAACACTCCCAAAGCCCCTCATTCCCTTCACCTGGTCTGCTCTACATTGTTTGAGACGTCATCAACAAGTCTCACTCCAAATAACCTCTCTGACCCACCCCAAATCAAAAGGAGAAAAAGAAAAGAAAAGAAAAGGTTTTGGCATTCTTCTTGGGTTGAGCCTTAGGGTACTCAAGCCATCCAGATACAGAACACGCAGTTTCTTGTTATAAAAGGCAAGGGCTCTGCCTTTTTCCATCTTTAATACCAGCCCCTAACACAGTATTGTGTGAATAAATCCTAAAGTAGTCAACCTTACCAGATCCAAGTCCCCATCTGGAAGATGCCAAAAGTAGAAACAGGTTGAAGCTGTTTAACCCTGATGAAAAGCTAAACACTTGTCTGTGTAATGATTGGCTCTCTTGTCCGTCAGCTCAGTTCAGCTCTTATGTGGGACTAAGGAGGATGGAATTGGAAGGTTATGCCTTAGTATACTTTCATTTATTCTTATCTTCACAGATATTTACTGAGTTCTTATCTGTCACACACTGTGCTAACTGCAGGATATGCGACATTGGACACAACAGACGTAATCCCCGTTCTTAGAATAAGTGTGTGAGCCTTTTGCTATTATATATTCACTTAACCTGAGTTCCACAAAATCCAGAGAAATGTAGGGAAGGGGAACGGAACTACGAAATTCCAGAAGATGAGCTGTCATATTTTTAACGCAACGTGCATGCTTGAGAGAAGGGAGTACTATAGTGTTAGAAAAGTTACCCTGAACCAAACCTCCTTCTCAAGCTTTAGGAAAACTAAGAATAAAAGTATGAATATCTAACCCTATACATAATTACAACAAATAAAAATGCAATGAAAAACAATCACATTTCTACAAATTAAGGAACATCAGAAGACACACCCATGAATAGAATAAAATGAGTAGAAAGATACTAGGAAAATGATTACGAACATGAAAAAAAGTCTTAATAAGAATTAAAAAAAAAAAATCAGAAATGAGTGCCTAAAACTCAGGAAAGACTTCGAAAATTAAAAATTCAAACATCTAGAGGCACCTGGCTGGCTTAGTCCGTGGAACATGCGACCCTTGATCTAGGGGGTGTGAGTTAAAGCCCCATACTGGGTATAGAGATTGTTTGGGAAAAAAAAAACTTTAATAATAATAATAAATTAAAACATCAAAACTAAAAATATAAGAAAAATAAATTGAACAAATACAACAAATAGCTTTCAAAGAAATACAAAGATGGAAAAATCTTCAAATTAAAAAAGAATGAAAAACAGATTAAAAGGGACAAAAATAAAGTAATATATGTGTTTTTATGCAGGTGTGTATATATGTATATATGTATGTATATGTATATATTTTTAAGTATATATATATATAAAATGGAGAAAGATCATTCAATTTAGGAATAACAAACATTTTCTGAATTTTAAAAACTCTTTGAAACCACTTAATGAAAGATCACATTGCATACTTGAAACTATTGATTTAAAGTGAATAACACCAAGCCAGTCTATAAAATTACAGGACATAATCTATAAAGTCTTATTTTTTTTTTAAGATTTTATTTATTTTTTTGACAGAGATCCCAACTAGGCAGAGAGGCATGCAGAGAGAGAGGGGGAAGCAGGCTCCCCGCTGAGCAGACAGCCCGATGCGGACTCTATCCCAGGACCCTGAAATCATGATATGAGCTGAAAGCAGAGGCCTTAACCCACTGAGCCTCCCAGGTACCCCTATAAAGTCTTATATTCTATAGGATTATAAAATCCTTTTAGGTATCAGAAGAGTTCTTTTTCTTAAGATTTATTTATTTATTTGAGAGAGAGAGAGTGTGAGAGTGGGGGGAAGGGCAGAGGGAGAGAATCTTCAAGCAGACTCAAAGCCTGACACAGGGTTCCATCTCACCACCCTGAGATCATGATCTCAGCTGAAGCCAAGAGTCAGATGCTTAACTAATTGAGCCACCCATGTGCACCAGTAGCAGAGCAGTTCTTAAATAGTTTACTTGTAAACTGAAATAAAATGAGTGTTTGAGAATATAGACAATACAACTATTTTTAATGGTCGGATAATATGCAAGATTTATTAAGTTTTAAAAGTTTACATTTTTTTTTGGTAAGCAAGCTTATCAGTGGTTTTACTATTAGCACTGCCATTCTGAAATATTTGTGCATGTAATATCTTACAAAGTGATAAGTAATTATAGGAAACTCTAATTCCTTTTGTCACATATGTCTTTGAAAACCAGAATTCCTGGTCAGAAGAATGGATATACCCATGTAATATGCAAATTAAGTAAAAATCTTATAGTCCTGAATTCAAATTAGAAATATTAGTACACACTTATGAGGTTACATGTAATGTGATGTATTACATGCATGTGTATACATATCCCCAGATTCCTGTTGGCTATTTAACCAAACACTGATCTAGGTACTGCTATGAGGGGATCCACAGATGAAATTAAAATCCCAAAGATAGGGAGACTATCCTGGCTAGCTCACCTGTTTAAAAAGCACAGAGATTTCTCCTGCAGGTTGTAAAATAATCAGAAATTGAAAGCACAATGGGAGATGTGTATCAAATCATCACCGTTTACACTTTAAATATCTTACCATTGTGATTGTCAGTTATACTTTAGTAAAGCTGCAAAAAAGGCAAGCAGACAAATAAAACCCCCACAAAGTATGAGGGAGATTTGGCATGCCACCCCTGACTTGAACATAGAGAGGGTATCATGCAGAAAGAACATGCATAAGACTCTAAGACCCAAGAGGGACCATCAGTCAAGAGCCAGGAAGACAATGGGCACCTCAGTCCTATAGCACAGAGGAACTGAATCTGTCAACAATCTGAATAAATGTGAAAGAAATCCTTTTTTTAAAGATTTTATTTAAGAGAAAGAGAGAGAGAAAGTGCGTGGCTGCATGCATGAGAAGGGGAACAGGTAGAGGGAGAAGGATAAGAAGTTTCCCCACAGAGCAGGAAGCCCCACTCGGGACTTGATCCCAGGACCCTGGGATCATGACCTGAGCCCAAGGCAGATGCTTGACTGACAGAGCCACCCAGACACTGCAAAGCAATTCTTTTGAGTCTCCAGATAAGAATGTAGCTTATTCAACATTTGATTTCAGCCTTATAAGGCTCTAAGCAGAGAACCCAGCCACGTAACGCTGGACTTCTGAACTACAGAACTGTGAGATACAAACATGTACCTTGTATTAAGACCTCAAATGTGTGGTAATTTGCTACTCAGTAATAGAAAACAAATACGAGCTTGGGACATTTTGTTATACTACATAGCAAGGAAGCTCTCAGACTACCACGGTCACGTACAAGACTCAAGAGCCAATTTCAAGAAACCTGACTGGTCAGAGATGGGACAACTTGAGTTTTTATTAAAAATAGTAATTGAATTGGATAAATCCAACAAACACGGTCATGATAATATAAAGTAACTGGTCACATCAGGAGAAAGATAGGGAAAAATGTTATCTTGAACACTGGGAAATAAAAGACAACACCTAGCAATTGTCTTGTCTCTGTATTTGAACTCTAAGTAAATGATAGATGAGCAAAGGAGTCCCTTCATAGAGGTTTCCCAGCCAATAAAATACAAAGAAATAATAGGATTCAAATATCACCACTTTCCTACCCCGTAATGGGACCTATGCACTGAGTGTCAATATCTATTATCATGAAAAGAGAGATAACCAGTGTTCCTGATGAAAGAATGTAACAACACCTGTAGTCTTGTCAAAAGGATGTCCAATCAAGTCCTCAGATTCGGAATGAAATTCAGATTTCATTCTCAAGAAAGACAAAGGGCTCGTCAACATGCTGAATTGTAGGATGAGTCTCCAACATGAAAATCCAGTCTGTGGAAAATTCTAAGATCAATTGGCCCATTTTTTTCCACAAATATGTTGTAAGGAAATGAAAGGGATGAAGAGAGAAATTAAGATGAAAAGAGAATAGAGAAGCATATCAAACTTTCCACATGGACACCACTGAACTGTAATGTTTTGGTGGCCCGTAAAGTGACAAAATGTAAAAGAAGACAAGGAAGTGATTCCTGTGAAAAGGCTAGCTTTTTTTTTTTTTTTTTTTTTTTTCTGGGAGACAAAGTACTTCTGATTGTGCTGGGCCAGAAGACAGATTTACTGGAAAAAATCTAATTTCTTGACCTGGTTGATAATAACAAGAATGTGTGCTTCATAGTAATTCATTGACTTGCTACACTTACCTACACACTTGGAAGGAAGATATTTTTTAATACACTGTAGATGTTAAGATGAAAAGGGAGAATGAGAAACTGAGAGAAGTATTAATTGTATTATGCTAGGATTACATTTGAATTATTATCTGGTCAGAAAAGCCTTGGAAATACATCTTTTAAATTTTTAAATTAATTAGTAACAAATTATTTTTGGGAAAGACACAGGGAGAGAGAAAGCACTAGGGTGTGAGTCGGGGTAGAGGCAGAGGGAGAATCCTAAGCAGGCTCCATGCTGAATGTTTATAGCAGCAATGTCCACAATAGCCAAGTTATGGAAAGAACCTAGATGTCTATCAACAGATGAATGGATAAAGAAGATGTGGTATATATATATACAATGGAATACTATGCAGCCATCAAAAGAAATGAAATCTTGCCATTTGCAATGACATGGATGGAACTAGAGGGTATTATGCTTAGCAAAATAAGTCAATTGGAGAAAGACAACTATCATATGATCTCCCTGATATGAGGAAGTGGAGATGCAACTCCACTGGGGGTGGAGGTTAAGGGGGTAGGAAAAGAATAAATGAAACAAGATGGAATCAGGAGGGAGACAAACCAAAAGAGACTCTTCATGTCATAAAACATACTGAGGGTGGTCGGGGGGAGGGATGTTGGGAGAGGGTGGTGGGGTTACATTTTATGTTTATATAAAAATAAAAAAATTAAAAAATTACAATAAAAAATTACCCTCTTCCTTAGGAAAGTAAATACCCCATATTTCTAAATTATTTTTTGTCTTTGTTTCAAATGCCAAAGTTTTGGAGTTTTTTTTCCCCACTCTGATTGATTTAAGATGCTTTAGAGGTCTAAAGTCTTTTGATTTCCTAGTATAATCCATGGAACATAGACAATGACTTTTGATATGAAAAGAAATAAGATTTTCTCATAATGACCAAATGAAATTACATCATTGACTTAATAAGTGATTGCAAAGGATGCCATTCAATCAATTTCCAGTAGCACCCTGGTCTTACATTGTGGTCTAGAGCACCAACTCCATTATTTCTCCTCCGATGTCACCTATTTTTCCCCTTTATGTCTGTCACCCCAAATTCTGATCATATATTATGTTTCCACTATTCAACCAGTTATAAATGTAAATCAAAATAAACATCAATACTTTAATGCCCCACACTCCCAGCAAAAAGACAAATGCTCATGAAGAAAATTTGGTTTACTTATGTAAATCCATGAAGAAGAATTTTGTCTTTTTTAAGAAATTAAGTATTCTGGGGGCGCCTGGGTGGCTCAGTGGGTTAAAGTCTCTGCCTTCGGCTTGGGTCATGATCCCAGGGTCTTGGGATTGAGTTCCGCATTGGGCTCTCTGCTCGGCAGAGAGCCTGCTTCCTCCTCTCTCTCTCTGCCTGCCTCTCTGCCTACTTGTGATCTCTCTCTGTCAAATAAATAAATAAATAAATCTTTTAAAAAAAAAGATATTAAGTATTCTGTACACCCAACATGGGGCTCAAATTCAATCTGGAGATCAGAACTCTCACATTCTACCCACTGAGCCACCAGGTGCCCCCCAAAAGAATATTTTATGCATTCTAAGGATCTGTGACTCTATAATGCTCCATGCTGATAGATACATTAGTCCTTGTAATGCTATACTCTTTCTGGTTCTAATCTCTTATGATTGGTGGTAGCAGCAATTGCCATCTTTCACCCCTGCCCTCAGCCCTTCGATGTACAGCACAATGCCTGCCTCGAAATATGAACTCAGAAAGTCATTCCCTTTCTTTCTACTTTTTCTTCCACAACGCAAAAAAATTCTATGTATCATAGAATATATTACAAATATTACTGACTCACCTCTTTTTAGCTCTACTCTGACTCATCCAAAGGGGTAGATCTCATTTTACAGAAATAATCCAATATTATGAAGACAAAAAGTTCAATTTTTGTCTGATTGATTTTATTTGTTGCTGAACTGGGCAATTTGATCTACTGTCCACAAACCAGTTCCCCAGGGCTAACTTAGTAATAACTCCCAAAATGCCAAATTCAGGTGAACTTGTAGTTATAAAGAGTCTTGCATTTATCATCACAGGATTTTCTAAATATCATATATATAATTTAATATTTTCCTTTGGCTCATGACCAAGAAACGGCAGTATGGCTCAGCTATGAGAATAATATTATTCTCTGTCAGGTTTTCAAATTCTCTGTCAGTGTTTCATAGGCCACTCTCAGAACACTCAACAGTGAAAAGAAAGGTTAAATTGTCAGATGTGTGAAATAGGTTTTGGCTGTGCAGAAACTCACCACAAAAAACCATGCAGGACTTCATAGCTTAAAACACACGAATGTGCTTCAGATTCTAATGTGGGTGGAGTGTATGGTATGTAGGAACCATATTCTCAAATGCATCTTAATATATCATTTGACAAGGAACTTCATTTTGTACTATTTTAATTCACAAAAATTATTTTTAACCATTCTGTTAAAAAAAACTGGAAAATGTTCTTTGCCACTGACACAGGGTCTGAGAAGATACAATGGCCCCAAGACCGTGGTGTGAGCAGCTTCTTCTCAGCTGTGAGAATGCACGTGAGCACACCACACAGATAGTTGGCACCTTGCTGTTAATAATCCTGGGGCAGCAGGATTATGCTCAAGGTGGGAGCTGTTCACACCAGGAAAGATGGGATCTTCTGATCTAGGCAACTACAGGGAAGCTGGAGGACAGAGAGATGAGGAAAGCTTGGATGCCCGCAGGATTATTCAGGAAGGGAGGGGCTAAGCAAGGAGCTGTGCCCTGGATAGAGGGAATTCCAGGGACACAGAGTTCTGGGACTTTGAGGAAAATGGTTTCAACTTGAGGCCATGCAGCACATATGCAACAAGGATACTGTTTTCCCTGAGTAAAGGTCTGAAAGAAATGACTCTTGGTCTTGTAGATAACTGCTTGAGGACAGAAGGCAAAGGAGAGCTATTGTCAGCTGAAATACTATGAGCTATGCATTTTGAATTCACCTCTTCTGTATGTGCATAATTGGTATTGAGATTCCTTTATCAGAGTTCCTCAAAGGACAATTCTGAAACCACCTGAAACAAAATCACTTCTTAGGAGGACTTTTTTAAAAATGCCAATTCCTGGCTTGGTCTGATCCAAGATGACGACGTGAGAAGACCCTGAACTCACCTCCTCCACAGCCACACCAAACCTATACCTACTTTATAGAGCAGTTTCTCCTGAGGAAGCACTGAGGGCTGACTGAACTGCTTCTGTACAACAAAAACAGACCACGCAGAAGAGAGACAGAAAACAGTAATGAAGGGAACCCCCACCCTAGATGCGGTAAACTACAGCAGGGAGGGAGAGTACTGAAGGAGGGTGCATAGATTCATCTACCCTGGGGCACAGGAAAACAGCTGCCATTTTAAAGGGAAACTCGAATATAAAGGATCTAGCCCAAGAACTCTGCCAGACTGTGTGTGGGGGGGTGTGCTTTCTAGTTCAGAGGGGCTGTTGCTGCTGGAACTTTCTAGTTCAGAGGGGCTGTTGAGCACCATGGTTATTGTTCCCCTCTACTTTGAGACTGCAGATGGATCTGGCACCATAGTTGGCCCTCACCTGAGCCCTAGATCCCCAGCCCACACCAGCCCTGGATACCCTGGGGCACAGGGGGAAAAAAAGGCATGGTTTAAAAATGCAACTAGAATATAAAGTAACCAGTCCTAGAACCCTACCGGATGGCATGGGATCTGCTGGGACTCAACTCTCTCAGACTGGAGGTGCTGAGAAGTGCCATGGATGTCCTTCTTTCCCCTCCAACTTGAGAGTGCAGGCAGGAGCAGGGCGCCATCTGCCATGGCTGGTCTACTGCCTCAGAGACCTGGACCCCTAGCCCACATCAGCCTAGATGCCCTGGGACACAGAAAATAAGCAGAGGTCGACAAGAGCAAGTGGAATATGATATAAACCATTCAGCCCTAGAACCCTGCCGAACAGTGGGGGAACTGCTGAAACTCCTCTCTCCAGATCAGAGAGTCCACCGAGCACCACGGTTTCCATGCCCACTCCACCCCCGTGGTGTGGAGCACTGGTGACTGAGATGACTTATACTTAATGGGTGTTTGAAGCTGTGGATCATGACAGAAGTCCCTCTGGGAAATAAACCTTTTATGGTGGTAGTTTCCAACAACTATCTTGAGAAGTCAACTAGATAGACTGAAACACAACATAAAATGTGTATTTAAATTTGATCTATTCCTAAAAGGTAAACATTGGTATTTTTAGGTGTGAGTATCCTTTTAGAGCCCAAATATATTGTGACCCATTATTATGGATAATTTTTATCACCACCATTCACTCTCAAACTGATATATAACTTTAACTTAACAAGTCGTAACCACCAAGTTAGGCAATTTGAATAAACTAGCAGTTAATTTAATTTCTTAAATTTCTTATTTTCCATGCACATTAGTCTTGGAACTTCTCTCTTTGGAAAGATAAATAAGCTTTAAATGAGACAGTATATAGTGAAAGCTTTCCACTCTATTAAAATTTGCCACCAATGTTAAACTTATCTATTAAAGAGAATGTTGGAAGAAGGTATGATTTTGACACTTTGCTGATTTCGCAGAACAGTAATATCTATTCTAAACTTAAAAATTTAATTAAGAGATAACCAGAACCAGACATTAAAATAAAGGGTTTTAGTTGTATAGTTATGTTGCTCATTATATTTACTCTTCAGAAGATTTCTAAAAAAGGAGGGGAGATATAGACTTGAAGCACAATTACATAAACAGCAGGTACTTACTTACCAATATGTGTGTGTTCGTTCTTTCTTTCCTTCTTTCCTTCACAAAATTTTATACTCAAATAACACTTCCAAATTGATCAATAATGATGAGGAATAAAATAGAAGATAGGAAACATTCTTCTCATTCCCTGTTACTCAGTTACCCTTCCTGGGGGAAATAATACATATATGATAATCTTTCTAGAGAGACTTTTATATGTTCTTATTACTTTATTATTTTCTAAGATATATGTAAACATAAATGCAAAATACATACTATATACATATATTTTCTCTTTTTTACACAAATGGTTATATATACTATTCTAACTCTTTGGTGTTATCTTAAAATCAACTCATTCCTCTACCAAATGTAAGAAAAGTTCAATTCTAGAACAAGCATACATTATAAAGTTTAAGAGCAAAGGAAACATCTAGAGAAGTATTGTGTCATAAAATCAATTTCATTTTCCCATGTTTCTTAGGGAGTGATATCCATCCTCCTCCTAATGTCCTCTGATTCACTGACAATTTTTAATAGGAGTGCTCAGATTTACAAAAACTCCTTTATGTGAGTTTAAAAATGAATTTCTGAATAATATTCTATTTCCATATCAAGTTTATCTTTTCTCTGCCTCCTACTGATCAGCCTTCTTTTGGAGCTAATAATTTAGGAATATCAGTTGACCTGAGCCATTTTATAGCCGAAAGACAAACCATTTGTGTCAGTAGAACAGGCCCAAGATATTCTTACATATTATACAAGGAATTTAAGATTTCTACGAGACTGAAAAACTAAACTTCTTCTCTTCCTCTTAACACATGGTAAATGATACAACAAATCCAGGTGAAAAGTAAATTTACAGTATTTTTTTTTTTTAAGAATCAGTTGACTTTTCAAATTGTGGCAGGAATATTGACCTAAAAAAAGACATGGGACTTTGCTTATTAAAGAAAAAAACAAAACAAAAACAAAAACAAACCTGGCTCCTACTCAAGTATCGTATCTACTGGTATTTGTTTACTTTTTCTCATATAACACAGGGTGTTTTGCTAGCTCAGCAGAAATCCCTCCTATTTCTTTCACCAAGTCTATAAGCCTACTAGAGTCTATATTTATCTTCTGTTACATGGAGAAAAGTGTTCTGATTCCTGTCAAATGTGAATCTCTCCAGATGCCTCTGCCTCCCTCTCCACTCTTCCCCACTTCCTCTGCCCTCTGCTCTGTCATAAATCATTGGACTCTTCCTTTCTACTGGATTAGCCAATCATCATTCTCCCACTTTAGAAGTGTGCACGAAGCTCTCTACCCCCAAAATACCACATCCCAATCCAGCAATTATTCAATTTCTCTTCTCCTTACAGGAGAACACGGCACTTGACCTTCTTCTGCTCTTGAGTTCACCCATACTTTATCTTCTGTAGCACATTGCCCTCTCCCTAGAGTGTTCTTTCTTCAGTTGTTTCCAAAGTCTCATTTTTCAAAACTTTTCTCAGGGATCACCCTACCTTGACTCCTTGTGCAGATAAGTTGCACGTCCTTCTCCAGCTCTCTGCTGAGGAATATTCTTATCTGCCATCAGCACAGCCTCCAACTCTCGAATGCATGTATTTCCTTCCTTGTTTGTGTTGTCTTTCTTTGTAGAATGTAAACCCCATGGAGGTAAGTTCCAACACCTACCTAGTATCGAGGACATAATAGTCACCTGCAATAAATAATTTATAAATGATTAGATTGCTAATCAAGGTCCCAGTTGCTGTGAGTATAGATAGAAACGCAGTCTTCCATCCCCAGCAACTGTCTATAGCAAGAAACTAGCATGCACACCAAGCACATAGGGTACCTGGGGCAACTTGAAGGGGGTTCACATACAACCCAATGGAGAGCTGATATAGCTGTGGTCTCTATCCTGTCTGGTCTCGCACACTGAACTTGAGCTTCTGTGGATACAGCAGAGAAATCCGGATTTTTATGAGACTTTCGGGAAGCATACAGGTAAGATATGGTTAGAAGCTAGCACAAAAAATATGTAAGATCTTAGAACTGAAAAAGACAAAACAAAACAAAACAAATACTTTGTTAGGGTTCAGGACACAGAAGAGTAGTTAGGCCTGGGGCAGAAGAACCTTGGCACCTTGAGGTTTAGAGCACATCTGAAATCCATCATGGAGAGGCAGTGGTTACTGGGCTTCATAGCCAGAGAAGTAGACAAGGGAGAAAGAAAAAAATGGGGTGGATATTGCAATGATCAGAGTTGACAGACTGGATCTGAGTGCACATGAAAAAAACCTTAAATAACTGAGAAACAGTGGGCTGGCACTTTGAGAGGAACTAATTTCTAGCAGTCAGACTCGTAATGGTTAAAGTTGCCATAATTGATTCTTTAAAAATAAATTGTGTGTGTGTGTATCTATAATATGACCTAAAAGTAAAGTCTAGGCATTGGGGTCCACTGGTTAGGATCATAAGTGAGAATCAGTTTTCACTTGAAGAATTTTTTAGTGTATTTTATACTATCAGTTTCCTTGATCAATAGGTCACTGTTTTTGTATTACTTTGTATTACAGCCCTAGGAAGGGCTGTAGTCTAAGGTTATCACCAGGCCAAGAACCAGCTGAAAGCAGAATTGCTTGAAGTGCAGAATTTGTTACATATGCCTTTGCCTTGCTGCAAACTCTGTAAGGAAGCTTGCCCTTCTACCCATAGATCACTTCCTTTCTATTGAGATCCATAGATCTCAATAGAAGTATGTTCTCATATTAAGTTTTCAGAATATCCAGCAGATAATAACACGCAGAAAGTCAATGGAATCTATATATAGCTTCCCAAATCTAATTTTGTAGTATTTCCAATTATGTCGAGGGATTTGAATCTAGTTAGAATTTGAATATGTTGTAAATAAAGAGCATAACAATGGCAGTTTTTCTGGGACTAAGGAAGAGCCTGACAGTGACAACAAAGTTAGAAGACAGATAGATATGTATAAATCTAATTTTCATTTCTCCTTGAAGTTGGGATAATTATAGTTTGAAATATGTAACTTCTATGATATTTATTAGAGTTAGAGTCCATGAAACAAAGCAAACCTCATGTATTCACAATGCATAATCATGACCAAAAAAATTATCTTATGCAGTGCATAAAATGAAATTAATTTTTATAAGGTTTTATTTACTTGAGAGAGAGAATGCACAAGTGGGGGGAGGGGCAGGGGGAGAAGAAGGCTTCCCGTTGAGCAGGGAGCCAGATGCTGGGCATGATCCCATCCCAGGACCCTGAGATCATGACCTGAGCTGAAGGGAGATGCTTAACTGAGCCACCCAGGCACCCCTGAAATTAATTCATACCCAGA
This sequence comes from Taxidea taxus jeffersonii, assembly GCA_003697995.1. Taxonomy (NCBI): domain Eukaryota; kingdom Metazoa; phylum Chordata; class Mammalia; order Carnivora; family Mustelidae; genus Taxidea; species Taxidea taxus. Next base: position 64,528 of record RCUC01135749.1, read on the forward strand.
GGAAAGAAATCTGTATTAACAATTCAAGAGCAGTTCATCCATCTCAATAATGATGTAGAAAAAAGATGGACCATCTGCTTTAACTACAAAACAAACAAATTATGAAAAATGCTCACAGGTAAGATTTCAAATGGCAATAGTTTTATAATGATTTTCTACAATCTAGGACTAACTGGCCCTTCACTTAGAAAAAACATCAATCATAGGATTCCCAAAGGAAGAATGTTTTGAGCTTTTAGTATGATTGTTAGAAAATGTGTAAAGAGGAAGGAAAGGAGATGTATTATCAGCCACAGTTAGTTAAGAAGAAAATCAGTGGGCCTCCTACCTCTTCTCATTTAAAATTTTGCTTCGTCAAATTTTTATTGTTTTCAGCAGTATGGTTGAGAAGATCTCTTGAAAAACACCTAAAAATAAAAGGATAAAACACAAAGACCCCCAAAGGGAGTGTGAGGGGTAGCAATGTACACTCTTTCTTCCACTGGCTGTGGGCGTGGGGGTATTTCTTTCACTATCCTCTTTGTTTCAAATAAAAATTAAAAAAAAAATCTTTCTTGCATTTTTGTAACACCAGTTATTTCATAATAATAGAGAAAAAGCCAGGATACAGAATTTCATGTATATTTCATAATTATAACTATTTATAAACAACAATGAAAATCTTAGGCATAGAAAAGACTGGAAAGAAAAATACCAAAATAGTAATAGTGACTGACTTTCATTTGTGGGGATGCACGTGACTGTGTTTCCTCCCTTTAAAAATTTCTTTAAAGTTTCACATTTTCTCCGGTGAGTATCTTTTTAGATAATTTTTACTTATTTCATGAACATAAATACAAATAAAACAACAAAAACCCATGTCTGTCTAAATATGGAGATGAAAACGATGTCTGTACAAAAACCTGTACGTGCTTGTTCATACACGCTTTATTTGTAATAGCTAAAAACTAGAAACAGCCCACCTGCCTTTAACAGCTGAATGATGAAACCAACCATGTTATATTCATGCAGTGTGGCACTCCTCCACAATAAAAAGAAACTGCTGATCTATACAACAGTCTGGGTGAATCTCAAGGTCATTACGATAAGTGAAAAGCCAGTCTCAAAATGTTATATACCCTATGGTTTTATTTATTTAACATTCTCAAAATAACCAAATTATGGGGATGGAGGACATATTAGTGGTTGCCGGTGGTTAGGGATGCCAGTGGGACAGAAGGTAAGAGTGACTCTACTATAATAAAGAGGTAGCATGAGGGAGATCTTTGTTGTGAGAGACTAGTTCCCTGTCCTGGTTGTGGTGTCAGTCACATGAACCTACACACGTGTTAACATGATAGAGAGCTATTCCCACATGGTGCACCAGCATCGGTTTCCCGAGTTTGATGCTATCCTATAGTAACCTAAAATGTAAAAATTGGGGAAAATGGGTGGAAGGGTACATGAGATTTCTCTGTACCATCTTTGCAATTTCCTGTGAATCTATAATTATTTCAAAATAAAAAGTTCAAAAATGTTTTTCTGTAGTTTCAAATTTTCTCAAGTGATTATTCTTTGATAGGGAATAAAGGGCTATTTGTTATTTAAAACGAGAAAGCAGGGACACCTTGGTGGGTCAGTCAATTAAGTGTCTGCCTTTGGTACAGGTCCTGGGATCGAGTCCCGTATTTGGCTCCCTGCTCAGCAGGGACCCTGCTTCTCCCTCTGGCTGCTGCTCCCCCTGCTTGTGCTCTCGCTCTCTGACAAATGAATAAATAAAATCTCAAATTCATTAATTCATTAATTAATAAAAAAAGAGAAAGTTGCATAGACACATTTTACAGACATTACCTCGCTTCCTTCCTTCCTACTCTGGTTGGAACTCAAACAAGTGAAGTAAGAAATCCATCATGGTGGGGTACCTGAGTGGCTCAGTGGGTTAAAGCCTCTGCCTTCAGCTCAGGTCATGATCCTGGGTCCTGGGATAGAGCCCTGCATCAGGCTCTCTGCTCAGCGGGAAGCCTGCTTCCTACTCTCTCTCTGCCTACTTGTGATCCCTCTCCCTCTGTCAAATAAATAAATAAAATCTTAAAAAAAAAAAAGAAAGAAATCTGTCATGGTATTATCAAGTTGAAAATATAATAACACGGTCAAGACTAAAATTGTGTTGAGAGTCTAGGTAAAAGCAAAATAAACTTGTTCTGGGGCTGACAAAATGTTAGTAAATGGTACAGATTGGGTCCCCAATTGCAGGAAACCTATGGTACAATGAGTAGACAGAAAATGAAAGGCAAAATTGAAATTAAATACATACTTGAAAATGTTGATACCATCTATGAAGGCAACAGAGAACTGATGGACAGTGGAGTCCTAATTTATGAGGACTAATAATTTATGATTGGTCAGACAGGGAAGGGCTCTCTGGGGAGACATTTAAGGTGAGACTTGAAGTAGGTGACCACACTTGAATTAAGAAGCTCTCTAGGGAGGGAGACAAACCATGGGAGACTCTTGACTCTGGGAAACAACCTGAGAGTTGCTGGAGGGGGTGGGGGGATGGGATAACTGGGTGATGGACATTAAGGAGGGCATGTGTTGTGATGAGCTCTGGGTGTTATAGGCAACAAATGAACCATTGAACTCTACATCAAAAACTAATGATCTGCTATGTTAGCTAACTGAATTTAAATTAAAAAAAAAAAGCTATCTAGGGCATTAAAAAGAATTCTGACTTTGTAGGATATGGCTTTGCCACAAGCAGGAGCACACGCATATGTGACAAGTAGTTCTATAGGATATGGCTCTATATCCCTCAACTGGGAGACTTCCCAGCACCCAGAAGGCACTTGAGTGTTTCACATAAATTCCTGAGTATCAATTCTATTTGTAGTATGTCAAAGCCAAGTCCTTTGTGGATGGAAAAGGTCATGAATTACGACAACAAAGAATTTAAGAGGACCCGTGTTTCACCTCAAAATATTAAAATTCAGAATTTAAAAACATTTGAAATGATGTTCCCACAGAATTGTTTGATGATTTTATTTAAACCCTTTGCCCATCTCAGCTTTCCTCTTCTTCAAACAGAATTCCATCCCTTCATCTTTGGGTCTTACACTTCAAATATTGCTTTGTAAAGAAAAACATAATACTTACTAATGATATGCTACTTCTAATGGATTTCAGTCTGCCTGACTCAAAAAAAAATTTTTAATGCTTCCAAGAAACATTATTTAAAACTGAAAAGAGAGTCCAATAATGTTAGTAAAATTAATTGTGTGCTAGGTACGTTGTGAGAAAGTTTCATGTTGGGTGGGCTCGGCACTTCTGTAAGGCTCCAGTCACTCTTTGGGGACACTTCTGAGTCATCTGGTCCTAGTTCTAGACTCTGGAGTGGTGATAAATCACTGGGATTCAAAAATGCTCATTCAGCTTCTGGCTTAAATTAAAGTGAGGAGGCTCCTCGAGGCTCAGCTTCAATGCCAACATTTAAAAATAATAGGCCCTTGTCCTTCCCGCTGCTAGTGGCTATTTCTCTCCGTTTTACAGCAGTTCTCAGGGAATGCAGACCTATTCTGTAACTCTATTTAACAGCTGGAAGTACATAAGCAGATTAAAATTCAATAAACCTCAAGTGAGTGTGTATCTACCTAGAGTAATAACCTGACCGGTATTCATAATGGAATTACAAGCCTTATTAGCTCGGAGGGCTTATCTAATGAAGGTATTAGCCGGCCCCAGAGTTTCATTTCATGACGTAGTGACACGCAAATACCACCATGCCTTCTATCTCCCCCATTATCAAACACAGCATGTAATGCTGATGAAGATGTCAGATGGGGGAAATTAAAAGTGCTTAGGAAAAAGCAGTGGGCTAGGGGGATTTGTCTCCGTTTTGAAGTCTTCAATCTGTTGTGGCTTAAATTATTTCTTTCTTCTTTGAATGTTTACAGACCAATGTGATTTTCATTAGGTAATAAAGATACAGAAGAGCTAACCTTCTGGATCACTCTGAAAGCATAGGCACGTTCCTATTCCTAATAAAACATAAAGGCAAAAACAAACTAGAAACTCAAGGAAAAAATAGAAAAAAAAATAAAGAACCATTAAATGGTACTTGTCCTCAGGTACACCGTTGAAGCTGGACAGCAGCGACTGTTTTTATAGATTTCTCTAGTATACATACAGAAGGGTTGCTTGCCAAAAGTGCATCATTTGGGTCAAGCAGAAACACAAAGGAGAAGAGGAGGGGATGAATATTGGCAGCATCCTCCCTAGTGTGACAGATTATAAATTCTAAAATTAACTAACTTTATAAAATACACATTTATGCATTTCTAAATAATATCACACATTCCCATTGTCTGCTTAACAAGTAATTGAGTATATAGTGATTTTACAACTTTGGTTTAACATGAACATTTTTCCACGGGTTGCTGTTTTAGCGGTCATCTGAACAAAAGAGGAATTATTTCTTATCTATTTTGGTGAATGACTTACACAGGACTGAGCAAATCAGTCAGAGAGAAATACACACCCATCTTTCTATGGCATTTGAAAGAGTACACTTTAGAAGAAAATTTTTTTTAGATTGAGAAACACACAAGTTACATTAGTTTCAGGTGTACAACATAGTGATTGGACCACTGCATGTTATTTTGTGCTCCCCCAAGTGTAGCTACCTTCTGTCATCATACACGTCTGTTATGGTACCATTAACTATCTTCCCTGTGCTGTGCCTTTCATCCTGATAATTTATACATTCCATAACTGGACACGTGTATTCCCCACGCCCTCTTACCCACTTTGCCCATCTGCTCGCCCTCCTTCCCTCTGGCAACCATCAGTCTGTTCTCTGTATTTATGGGTCTAACAGAGGACACTTTTAAAAGACCAATCCCTGATCTATTAAAGTCACATTAGTACAGATACAGTATTGTCTTGCCTAACTTTTCTGTTTTAGAGCCAATTAATAACAGGTTATAACTGGTCAATTACAGTAAACGGTATAGAAGGACAAATGCACTGAGAGATGAAAAGTGTGTGTGTGCGTATGTGTGTGTGTGTGTGTGTGTATGTGTGTGTGTGTAGTGTGCAATTCTCTTTTATAGCTTTTGATATTTTTTGAGATAAAGGAAAATCTAAAGCCTGCTGACTAAAGATCACAGGAAACACATCTGCTTAAACAACAGAAAGATTTGTTGACTACTACCAGCAGGAGCTAACACACCCATAGGAATGGGATGTCACAGTGTCTCTTACAGGGTTTTAGGCTTGACTTAAATTCTTCTAAGGAGGGGCGCCTGGGTGGCTCAGTGGGTTAAAGCCTCTGCTTTCGGCTCAGGTCATGATCACAGGGTCATGGGATCAAGCCCCATCAGCTCTCTGCTCAGCAGGGAGCCTGCTTGCCCCTCTCTCTGCCTGTCTCTCTGCCTACTTGTGATCTCTCCCTCTGTCAAATAAAGAAATAAAATCTTTAAAAAAAATTCTTCTAAGGAGGGATAAGGACTAATTTTGGATTGGATGCCGTCCTTAATTGGGGACAATTCCACAATTCAGTATTATATTTACGTTTATAAGGTGGAAGAATAAAGAGGGAGTGGGGATATATCTTTGGTAAAAAGACAACAATTACTCCTAAGAAAAGGTGGTTAGTCATACTGGACCTGGGATGCACCCTTGGGTATGTTCTTTCAAAAACACTGTGTTTTCTGTCCTTTGGGAATCCCTGTTGATATCTCTTGGAAATATTATAATCTCAACAACTACCACGTTACAAAAGAACTCATTTGTATCATAGCCCTTGTGATTCATGGAGGATGTGGACAAGAGGGTAACAAGAGAAATTCTAACTGTAGACCGTATAAATAAATGGCTTTGGAAAAGAGGAGCCAAGTAAAGTATTTCTTCATGTTAAAGTAAACCCTCTACATATACGCTACATGCATTGGCTGCATCAAACTATGCAAAAAAGTTAAAATATGTCATTCAATTCCATTTTGCCTATCTGAAGAAAAATCACTTACTTTTCTAAGGTTTGGTGTTCCATTTTAGAAAATTAGGATAATTAATCTACTTAGTCATTACTACAGGGTTAAAGTTAGCGAATCAAAGGTGAAGAATAAAAACATTAATGATATATTACTTAGTAACATCATTAACAATAAACATGTATATTTTTCTAGGTATTTTACATATATGTATCCACTTTAGTACACATATATTATAGAATTTAAATTGTGTATATAATTTATATAGAGAGAATTGTATTATATATAGAATTTATATTATGTAATTTATATATAATTTATTATATTATATGTATATATAATATATTATAATTTAATAAATTATATATATTATGTATATATAATTTACTAAATTTACAGAATAAATTTATATAATTTAGTAAATAAATTATATATTGTAGTATATAATTTATATATATAATTTTTTTTTCCAGTGAAAGGTTAAGAAACTTGTAAGATCACGTATCTAAGTGACAGACATGCTATTCAGACCAAAATCGTCTCCAGAGTCTGCCTGTAGAGGTTACAGATAAATGAGGTTCACCTTTCAAAAAGTCTTAAAAGCACTTGTGTCTAGTGTCTGGGGCTTCTGTCTTGATGATTCATTTCTATTGATGGATATGGTGCTGAAGTCATAAAGTCTGCCTTAGTTTTTAGAGTACAGAAAAATCTCCAACTATTTGTTCAGACTCAGCCACAACAAAACTTATTTAAGTCTATGAATCAAACAATAGTTTACTGTAAGTATTAATGGTCATAGAATTGGGAATTTGTTGTAGCTCTTTAAGAACTTGGACATGGGGTGCCTGGGAGGCCCAGTGGGTTAAAGCCTCTGCCTTTGGCTCAGGTCATGATCCTAGGGTCCTGGGATCGAGCCCCACATTGGGCTCTTTGCTCAGCAGGGAGGCTGCTTCCCCCCGCCCCCCGCCTGCTTCTCTGCCTACATGTGATCTCTGTCTGCCAAATAAATAAATATTTTTTAAAAAAAGAAAAAAAAATGTACTTGGACATAAAAAGTGTATGAGTGACACAGTGAACTCCGTTGTTTATCCTAACACTTTCTGCCCATAATTTTCTGTTACTCAGCCAATTCTATTTCATTCTTTAAGTAAAATTTCATAGACTTTTCCTGTAATTACATTGTCTTTAAAAAATTTAAAGAACATTTAAAAATTTTTCTTTAAAAAATTTTAAAAATTAGAAGAAAGTTACATTTTTAAAAAAATTCCAAATAACATTACCATGCATAATAAGAAGAACAGGTATTTAATCATTCTTTCGTCATCACAAAAATTGATAGAAAAAACTGATAGAAAAAAGATAGGCAGTAAAGCTTTTATGTATGTGTGTATATAAAATCTTAATATAAATTATATTAAGAGAAAAATAAAGTACTCCATTAATACTTCGTAATTACATGAATTATTTTTTTAAGTTTTTATTTATTTATTAGACAGACAGAGATCACAAGTAAGCAGAGAGGCAGGCAGAGAGAGAGGAGGAAGCAGGCTCCCCGCTGAGCAGAGAGCCTGATGCGGGACTCCATCCTAGGATCCCGAGATCATGACCTGAGCTGAAGGCAGAGGCTTAACCCACTGAGTCACCCAGGCACCCCATTAATGAATGTATTTCTTTTTTTTTTTTTTTCCCCTAGGGGCATATATTCAGCTTTTTTTTTTTTTATTTAAGCTTTATTTAAACATATAATGTAACCCCACCACCCTCTCCTAACCCCTCTCCCTCCACCCCCCTCAGTTTGTTTTATGACATTAAGAGTCTCTTTTGGTTTGTCTCCCTCCGGATCCCATCTTGTTTCATTTTTACTTTTCCTACCACCTTAACTCCCACCCCCGTTGCATCTCCACTTCCTCATATCAGGGAGATCATGTGATAGTTGTCTTTCTCCAGTTGACTTATTTCGCTAAGCATAATATGCTCTAGTTCCATCCATGTCTTCGCAAATGGTAAGATTTCATTTCTTTTGATGGCTGCATAGTATTCCATTGTATATATATACCACCTCTTCTTTATCCATTCATCTGTTGATGGACATCTAGGTTCTTTCCATAACTTGGCTATTGTGGACATTGCTGCTATAAACATTCGGGTACATGTGCCCCTTTGGATCACTACATTTGTATCTTTAGGGTAAATACCCAGTAGTGCGATTGCTGGGTCATAAGGTAGCTCTATTTTCAATTTTTTGAGGAACCTCCATGCTGTTTTCCAGAGTGGTTGCATCAGCTTGCATTCCCACCAACAGTGTAGGAGGGTTCCCCTTTCTCCACATCCTCGCCAGCATCTGTCATTTCCTGACTTGTTCATTTTAGCCATTCTGACTGGTGTGAGGTGGTATCTCATTGTGGTTTTGATTTGTATTTCCCTGATGCCCAGTGATGTGGAGCACTTTTTCATGTGTCTGTTGGCCATCTGGATGTCTTCTTTGCAGAAATGTCTGTTCATGTCCTCTGCCCATTTCTTGATTGGATTATTTGTTCTTTGGGTGTTGAGTTTGCTAAGCTCTTT